>CM070835.1:25624703-25904703 GCA_036326025.1 Chrosomus eos
CATTAACATTGTAATAAAATTGTAATAAAATATATAAAACAGTAATATTGTGAATGCAGCCTTGGTGAGCATAAGAGTTTTCTTTCAAAAACATTAAAAACCGAAACTTTTGAACAGTAGCCTAGTGTCAATACTCGTTCATTGTAAATTCGTATTCAGTAGTAATATGTTAATTTTAAGTTATACATTTAATTTTATGTTAAAAATGCAAAATTACCATTAACGAATTAATAAATGCATTGATAGTTCATGACATGTAATGCATTAACAATGAACAGAACCTTATTGGAAAGGGTTCCCAAAAATTAAACACTCCAGCCTTAATAAAATAAAATCTCACATTATTCATTTACTGAAAAGTTACATGTGAAAGATTATGATCTGGAAATATATCTATCCTGGTCCTAGCTGCATGGGGTGCCCCAAATGTGCCAGACTATGATCTTTCCATTTCAAATGGTCCCGGCTAAATCAGTTGGAAGGATTTCCCACTGAGAGTCCCAGTCATGATCAGTGTAATTTATTCTCATGCCAGCACATTCGTTGCTTCAGGCAATTCTTATCTTTTTCACTATTGCTGTACGACCAAATTTGCAGGAGGCAGTAATCAGAGGAGGTGAACTCCTCCTCCTCATGAGCTGGAAAAAATGTCTTCTCACATCAGATGCTGTTTTCGTAGGAGCCTAGGACCCTTGAAATGTTCTCTCTCGCCTTTTCCCTCAGAAACGTATCAAGATATGCCGTCAGGCTGACTGCTATATGAATTTTAGGGAATGCGTTCTACAGTGGAGCACAGAAAACTGTCTGAGGACGCGCGAGCTTCCGGCTCAGAGTGCAGTTACACGCTTGACCTGACAGCCGTGACGAACTTTTGTATTTCATAATGTCTGGTCTGGTCATTTGACCATGGGACCCATGTGCCCTCATAAAATGAAGTGAATGAATTACATAATGAAATCACGAATGAGCGCCAGTGTTTATTCAGACAGCGGATATCAACTGCCATTGTAACTTTTGTCATATGTATATATGAATGTTAATATAAGAATTAATTGGATTTTTGACAATTGGGGTTTAAATGACACATTGAAACCATAAAGGCAATGTGGAGTTTGATGTTGAGAATATTTGCTTCTTCTGGGTAAATTTAAGAGAGAAAACAATCAACCGACGCCATTCAGGTTGCAGCAAAACTCAGCAAACAGCAAAATTGAAGATGTCAGACTTCATTCACCATATCACAGCACTGACTGTCAACAAAAATAAATAAAAGAGAAATTCGTTGCCACAAGCAAGGTTAAGATGCAAGGCCACTCAAAATCAGACGGTGATCCTCTGCCATTTAAGCGTTCAAGCAGGTTTAACAGTCTGGACAAAGTCCCAGCATACATTACTGTAATGTTCCTATCATTCAGTAAATGTTTTACCTACCTATATTTTCAATGGAAGAGTGAGATTGTACATATACAGAATACACACATTTTTTTCTGTTTTTTTTTTTTACTCTTTAAAATATCATTTAGCATAGAATCTGCATTACATGAAACATATCTTGGTCAAAAAGAACACTTTATAATATCTTTCAATAATCAATAATTAAACCTTACATAAAGCTTAACAGATTAGCAGATCATATTTCAATGTACAATAATGATTTGTTAAGCATTATATCATTTAATAGTTTGCTAAATTTATTATAAAGTGTGCATGCAAGATATCAAACAACTTCATTTGGCACTATAAACAATATGCATTCAAACAGGTCTATATTTGAATTGAATTTAATATATATATACACACTGCACATTATATACACTACATAATAGTGCAATAGTCACTATAAATGCAGAAAAAAATTGCAAGGGAAAGAAATACATAGCTTTTAATCTTGCATCAGTGTTTATGTGTACACAACATTGTCACAAACATAGTATTTAGTTTGTATTTTGTAAATTAATATATGTATTAAAAGACAAGGTATTGCTTTTAACACAGGTAACCAGCTAAACTGTTTCTTTTTGGAAAAGAAATTATATTTCCAAGAATAGCTAAGAAACAGGCAGACTGTAATTTACATGAATATATTGTTGAATATAAGGAAACCTCTGACATGTATCTTGCAGTGGCTATTACTAACATCGCCAGCACACGTCACAATATAAAATATAGGATACACAGTCCCACCACAAACATTCCCTCAGGATAATGATTCGAGATCATGGAACAGGAACAGCAATGTAGCCAAAAGCTTTCTTAATAGAATTACTGTACAGGTAATCCAGAAAGTATCCTATATAATCTATCATAAACAGTATCTGTCATGCACTGAGGCTATTCTATTATATTAAAAAATCTTAAGAGAATAATTTAAATTTGGGGTATCAGGTTTGGATGCAATATGCTTCTGAAAATCCTTTGTACAGGAAAACTATGCGTGTTTGTGGAAACATGCGGGATTATTATAACAATACATCCCTTGTTTCCATTTACTGACAAATATCGTATATTCTTGCATAAAATTTCCGACTTTGCAACCGCTTGGCTACATTCCTGTGATATCCAGCAGTGTCTTGGTGGATACACCTACCTTTGAAATTAGGTCTGATTCTTGCATCATAACCGGACACCTTTCCCATAAGCTTGTCCAGGAATTCTGACGGGGGCATGGGGGAGGCAGCTTTCCGGGCCGCTGCTTGTTGGGACGCTGCCAAGCTGTGGAATGGGACAAAGACATGTGCGTTAAAGAACAGAGCAGGACAGGCACTGCATTATGATAGATATAAAAAAAGAATGTATAATGTAATATAAAGTATAAAAAGTTATATTAAACAATCGACAAGCTACGGGTTTAAATCTCCTTTAGGCCAAAAGAGAATCCATGAAAAAGCTAAATGATCATGGAAATGAATGGAGACCTCGTCATACAGAAGTATCTGTGTCTTCATTAGCATTGAAAGCCATTAGAGCTTAATAAGTGATAACAGGGTGCGTGTCTATCCCTTTGAAACCTCAGTGTATCCCGCCCACTGGATTTACACTAAAAGTCAGGTCACTAACTGGCCTGCGAGTCACATGATAACTTATCCCACGGGATTTTTAGCCTAAGACCACTTTTAGTGCTGATTAGTCACATTTTAAATGCTTTATCTGCCCTGCATTTAATTGCCAAGTCTCTGTGTTACATGATGGACTTATTCAAGTCCTCTCACATACCTGATTACTGAAAACTCACAGGAACAATGGACTTTTTTTTTTCATATACAGCATCAGCGTCTGACAAAAATGGAGGATAATAATCATAAAAGAGCCTGTGGTATATTGATTTCACCTAAGTCCTTGAGACATGGTCCTGTTCTTGCCAATTTCATGGGTCTTTCTTTGAAGGGAATTGCTCTATTTTCTTAACCAGCCACTGAATCCTGTCTAACCGTTTCGGCAGCATATCCATTATTCTTTCATGTCCATTGAATTTCTGCGTCACCACTTATCCTTTTTATTTTCGAAATAAGCAAAAGTCAGGCTATTTTCATTCTGCACATCGTTATTCTTTCTGCTCATTAACATTTACTGGGGTTGGGCAACTATTAAAATGGAGAAGTGTATGGCATTTAAATGTGAATACGTCATAGAGAATATTCTGGGAAATGCAGCTCTTTTAAATCTAAACATAATGTGTGATCGGTCTTAAGAACACCTTAAAAGTGTGTTAATCACTTTTAATTAAAATTTTTCATTTTAACACACGCTGAATGGTTCAAAATGAACAGCATAAGAAAAAAGTGTCAGTAAAGATCCAAAAGCTCAACTCTGTAGATACAGATGTAGAAAATTATTACATTCAAATAAAAAAATGAATTGATAGTAAAGACTTTTACATTGTTACAAAAGATTTCTAAATAAGTGCTGTTCTTCTGAACTTTCTTTTCATCAAAAAAAGGTATTCCTAAAAAATAGTAAGTGGCTAGCACAACTGTTTTCAACATTGATGAAAATAATAAATGTTTCTTGAGCGTCAAATAATCATATTAGAAGGATTTCTGAAGGATCATGTGACACTGAAGACTGGAGTAATGATGATGAAAATTCAGCTTTACCATCACAGGAATAAATGATAAACCCAGTAAATCCTATATTATGGGGACAAAATATCCCCACAAAGACGGCAATATCTAAAATCCTTGTCGGGACATTTTTTGGTCCCCATGGGAAAACAGTTTTATCAATTATTCGAACTGAAAATGTACAAAGCAGAAAGTTGGGTAATGGGTGGGTTTAGGGGTAGGGTTAGTGTAAGGGAGAGAAGATACAGTTTGTACAGTATCGAAATCATTATGTCTATGGAAAGTCCCCTTAAAACATGAAAACAAAACGTGTGTGTGTGTGTGTGTGTGTGTGTGTGTCAAGGGCACATCATTTAGAAGGGCGCTAGGGACATGCCCCGATCATAGAAATTATAATTTTCCATCTTAATTTTATGTGATGGGGTTGAGTTGTTAAGCTTGACAATACCCTCCCTGACTATAATACGCCTAAAAAATATGAATAAAAATCATGAAACTACTTACCATCTTCTATACCACTGTTAAAGAGACCTGAATGATGTCATTTCAATGATGAGTCTAAAATTACTATAGGTGAGTTGAGTTCAGACTGAATTTAGGAGCATGACTTTATAATAATTTTTTAAATATATATATATATATATATATATATATATATATATATATATATATATATATATATATATATATATATATATATATATATAAAAAAGCTTTCTTTTCTTTTTCTTTTTTTCCACAAGAAAATGAAACAAATATTTACAATATTGCCAAACATTATAGACACTATGCACATTTTGTTAAATAAGTACAACTTCAGTGAAGTGCCTTAGGCTTAGGGACATGACAAAATGCTTAGTGTAAGATAGAAATATGACATTATGATAAAAAATTATTTAAACGCAATCATTGTTTTTATTCATTATAAATGGACATCCCAAAATATTGTGAAAAGCTTTTTTTTCATTTTTTTTTCACCACATTAAAAGGTCTAAGGGACTGAAATCTGAAATATTACAGAATCCCAGGAATTAATTATATATACATATTTAGCGTGTGTGTATCATCCCATTGTGAGAAACACATTCCTTTGTGTTTAATGTATAATTTTGTAATGCAAGCATAATGAGATTAGTCATGGCATGCCAGATTATTGAGTCTCTTCCAGAGCTACTCTCTGTGACTATAGGCTCTTTACATGAACACACCATCGAAAAAATCTTGGTGACAGTGTGAAATCTGAGGATACAGACTCTATTAGTTTTGGTTCCCTGCATATCCATCTCATTGTAACCAGTAGCTGACAAAAGATGGAGTAAACTGGAAACGCAGTGTGGGTTAGGGTGGGCATTATTTTTAAAAAAACACTTTTTGTTATACTGGTTGAAATTCTCTTCACATCCTGATAGCAATCAATAATAGAAGTGGTCTAAATATTTAAAAACATATACCTACATATATCTTCTGTGGAAGTCTCAGGTAGGGCTGGGGGATACGGCCTAAAAAAATATCTTTACGATTTAAATCGATTTTTTTGTTTCCCCTACTTAAAATCAATCTGCAGATGACAAAGAAATTGTTCAAGACACTTAACTTTTTTGTTTTGATTTTCCCTTCTGGGATTTGATCTGGATTTCCCCCTTGGGGTTAAAGAGCAATCAGAAACAACAAGCCAAAAAGACAAGATGGCAGGCCCTGCCTTTGTAAACAGTTAAAGTGTAACATAAAATGGGTGGATTGGGATTGGAGGGAATGTAAAAAATAAAAATTATTATTTTTTTTTTTTAAACTTGCATCACAATAAGTGTATTGTGATTGTCAAATCAGATTTTTATTAAGTTTACTGACAACACAATGTTTATATGGTATAATGACTTGTATGCTACTGTTTTTATTATTGCTTGACACAAATTTCACAATTTTAGTTCAATTCAAGTGATTGGATCTTGATTCAATATCGATTCATTTGGCTAAATATTAGGTACAGTAGATACGTTAATGTGTTCATTTTTCTCCCCACAAATCTCTCACCTAATGCTGTAAACATACAGAGCCCTGTCAGCTGGTATTTTTATTAAAGGTTAAAAATAAAATCTCAAATTAAATGTAATGTGTTTTTATAATAACAAATTTATAATATTTTAATGATATAGGTCAAAATGTAATATATAGTTTATATTCAGTAAAATACTCCTCTCTATAGCAATTTTTTAAGTCCAACTAACATGCTATGGTCATTAAATGGCTTTCCTGAGGTAAATGTAACGTTACGTCACATTGTTCTCCAGCTGTTTTATGGACCTTTTTCCGCGGTTGAAAAACACTGATCGATCGATTTTATTACATTTCGGTAAGTTGAACTGTATCTTTCAAATTACCTATTGATCATTTGTGTTTATTTACTATTAACTAGTAGTAAAGAGTAACAGATGATTGGTTCACGTGCCGCTTGAACAGAGACCTGTCAGCGATCTGTCACGTCACATTTACTAGCACCAAAACAGTGTTTATTGTTAGAATTTCGTAATTAAATTGACAGAATCTGAGAGCTGAGAATATGTTTCATATCAACAGTAACCTGCTCTGTCTTGTCTGTCAGTGTCTTCTTTACTTCGCAATTTTTCTCTGCGTGAGAAAATGGATGTGTGGCGTGAGAGAGTGTAAAAAGTGACAATTGCGTGAGTCTCACTGTGAATTCGTGAGCATTGGCAGCCCTGCGGATTCAGATTGTAAATGTTTTTGGTGAGTGTGCTTGTGCTGCCACGGTTTTGTTCATTTGCCATGTTCTTTGTGTATCTCTTTGGCAAACGCTGAGCCCGTTCGGAACTACGAAACCGATTTACATTCAAACAAGTTGACGTAAACTACACATTCGAGTTAATCGATAAAATCGATGTATCGCCCAGCCCTAGTCTCAGGAAAGAAAAATATTCGTCCAATCACTGCACTCGGTCCGAATGCAATAATAGGATGTCCTGCCTATCAGTGTGTGTATTTCCATACCTCCGCACACCCTGCTCACACAAACATCACACGTCATTAGAGTGTTTAATGAGGCTATGCAGTCACCGAATGACAAAAACAAACAGCAGTCGCCTTTACAGTTCCTCCTGAACCAAAACAAAGAGCTAAAGCTGCGTTCACGCCATGTCATAACCACAATAACAAGATGGCAACCCGTGACGTTCTACTCAGAGCGGTTCACGTCCTCAGACTCAAATGTATGCGTTTCTCTGACATCACTATCAACGCTGAAATAAATCTGCAGCAGTCAGGTGGTACAAATAAGAGCTCTGTAAGTTGTTTACATTGATTATTATTGAAATTTGATGTGCTTTGAGACATGAGGTAATTTAATGCCGTCTCTCATGACGCTTTGCATACTTTGCCGTGTTCGTTCCTGTGTTTTGAAGGAGGCGTGGCTTTGGAGACGCTCTGGGATCTTATGATTTTAAAGCTAGCTTGCTATTGCTAGCCTCTCCAAAATTGCCTATCCTACCTTTAAACTGCACCTTTAGTAATTAATGGTTTCACTGATCAAGGCAGCTCTGAACAAATGAACCTTGATCGATGCTGGCCATGGCAGTGGAGAGGGCCTGATCCTTCTGCTGATGCAGCAGGAACCAAACCAGAGCCTCCTTCCAGAAAATATATGCAAACAACCCAGAGACCTGCATACTTTAATGTGAGGATCCAATCATTAGCCCTAAGTGTAGCTCATTATGTTCTTAGGACCACTGATGAACACAATCCTTATTGATCTTGTAACACTCAAGAAATCAAAGGCCTCTCTGGCACCAAGATGGCATTTCTTCAAGCTGCTCTCAATTTGTCAATGCGGTTACTGAAGGACAGAAGAGAACACGTCAGAATAAATCCCAAATTACTTGATCTTCAAATCTTCATTTTAGCACAGAACTCAATAAATAAAAACCTCTCAGATAGAAAGAAAGGTGGTGGATCCAAAATCAAAATGAGTTTTGCTAGTGATGGGTCAGTGCTATTTATGGTACAATCCAGTCTTTGATTATTAATGATGCATTATGAGTTAGGAATGATCCTTCCTAAAAATATTATACTATTTATAGCTTTTTTTTTTTTTTTTTAGATATTTAACAAGCCGTCCTTCCCCTCATTTCCCTCCACTTTGAGTGAAAAATTAGATTTAAAAAAGCTCTACTACAGTAGAGCACAAAATTGAGAGCATATATGTATCCGCTGCAGTCACTACCTGTGCACATACAATCACCAGAGAGACCGGAACTGAACTCTGATTCTAATCTCTATAAGTAGATATTAACCCTTGAGGCAAGTGCCATTTTTTCATAGTTTTTATCATTGAGCCAAGCAACAATTTTACAGAAATAGGGATATGCATTAATATCAAACAGCAATGCAACTACACTTTCAAAGAGGATTTTCATGCAAACCAGCACAGAGATTACATTGCTTAAAAAAAAGAATACAAACAATTGGGCTGATGGATCAGAGGGACACTGACATTGACACAGCACAACAAAAATAAGTCCTTGCTTTGTTTCACTTTATTTTTTCCGACTCTTCTTGAACAAATCCTGCAAACAAAGCGTTTATTTTTTTGTTAATGTGTTTTGATGACATGCAGTTGATCTTTATTGAGTAACAACACATAAAAGTAATGCAAAAATAAAGTTATTTAACCCAAAACAATTGTCAATTGTTTCTTTTATTTTAGAATATTATTGATATTTTATCTATATTATTAGAATGTTTGTTTCCTCAAATGTCCGATATGTCCACTGTCCAAATTTTCAGTATTTAATTTTGTAATATGTTGCTTTCGTTGGGCCAAATTAATATTTATTCAGTCGTAATAAATAATGTTTCTGTTCATTTAGAATGTTATCTTTTACACTGTAGAATACATGACATGCACACCGCTGCAATAATTGGATTGGCTTAACACAGCATTACCTACATATTTTATAGTGATGGTGTGATGACATAACATCATAACTGCTTTACACATGTATTTTAATAGCTATGCCTCTTGCTTCTCCAGTGACACGCACACAGCAGTCTCTCACGTGACAATCCTTGCTTGGAAAATATGCAAGCTAATATGGAAATCAATTAGAGAGATGCAATTCATAGAGCAAATGGCATTAGCATCGATAGAGTGATCAATGTTCAGTAATAAGTCTGCATGTGAAACGAGGTTGGAGTGTAGGCTGAAACTAGGAGAAAGATATCAATTAACAGCCTCTGCAAAAGTTCAGCAGCAAGAGCTGAGACTGCAATATCCTGATTCTAGTTCATTAACTAAACACTGCCCACAGAATGCAAAATAATTACTGCAAACCACCAGCCAGATAAGGTACATGATATTGTAATAGAGGATTCTTACGTTTGAGATAATCAGTGTTATGGTAGAATAATGTGGAGCTTTAACATAGAGCTTGAAATAGATTGCATCTGTAAAATTAAATATTCATTTTTTTTATTAAACGGTGAAATTGAATAAATGTGCACAAGCATGGCGGCATAAGGGTGGTGTACGTTTTATATAGGCCTATACTTTGTCATAGAACTGCACTGTATAACATCAGACCCGGTCGATTGATTGATATGGATGGATGGATGGATGGATGGATGGATGGATGGATGGATGGATGGAGTGAGTAATTGCATTGTCAATCACAACACATTTACCATAATATATCCCATTCCCTAGTTTGGGAATTATTAGCTTTAGGGACTTTTTATCTCCTGAAAGTGGTTAAATAAATCTCACACACTGATTTATTTGAGGTAGTTTGTTGCCTTCATGTGCCTGTTGATAACTTTCCATTCACCGAAAGACCACTAGTGTTCGCTATTTAGCCTGGTTTTATATCAATCCTTGCCATTTCTGACTTGGATGACTGAATGACACGGAATTATGATTTAGTTTTTTTTTTAATTAGCAGGCACGAGATTACAACAGATGAACTAACAGGCCAACGACTCAATCATTGATACGACGATTTTCTATTTTTATTTTGTGTGCATTTTTATAAATAGGGTACACAATTCTCAGCAAAAGTAAAGCAACCACCTCGATAGAGAACAAGAAAATAGCCTGTTTGAGTAAAAAGCACTCTCGCGTCAAAACAGCGCGATACGTACCTGAAAAATACAATAGTTTCCCACAAATAAATCCCGAGTGCGAACATTGTGTCAGGTTGGAGATGAGTAGACGTGGTTACAGCTCAGAGCACCATACAATTCCTTCTTCGCTCACTTCTGAGGTGCACAATTCGTCCTTAGCTTGTTTCAGATTCCCAGAAAGGCCAAACAAATCTCAAGAGCATACAGACGAGCTGGTCATTTTCCCGACAGCGGCTGTGTAGGTGAAGCGGAGCTCCTGTTTCATACGGGTTGCGGAATTTCAGGTGGAAGCAGCGCTGTGGAAAAAACTCGATGAGATAAATTCAGATGTTCATTCCGGACGATCCATAGCAGCATTAGATGCGTAGTCGCCGAGGATATCTAAAGGCGCTCCATCGCAAACATTTAAAACAAACGAAACTACACACTAAATCTCCTCACAGTGCTGGAATGCCACCAAAGTCATTGGGAAAATATACATACGCGTCTGCTCTTTTCCTCCACGCTTCTTTTTGCATGCATCCCAGTGAATAAATGTGTCGCTTTCGAGCCACACACACGTTAGTTTTTGCTACCTCTGGCTGAGGTAGTCTGCTTTAGTACGTACTTGTTTCCCTGGGGTGAATTGTTAGTGCTGCATGAAGCTACTTCCATTGTCTGGTCCAGTTAAGAGACGCTGCTCATTTTTTTGTTTCAATGTTTTTCTTGAATCCTCGTCAGAAAAGCCCAAACGCTGATATTTCAGCACACGGGGTCTGTTCCATCGCTCAGAAGCCCCCCAGCCCCACAGTATTTCTTGCTGCAGTCATTTACTAAACTCAAAAAGCACCTCACACACTCTCAACACACGCCCACATGCTGCTGTCATTGGTCTGAATGGCACTCTAGACAAATGCCTCCTCCACGGATTGGAGATGGCCATTTATTGCCATATGTTGGACTTCGAGGGCTACGCTGTTTTGGGCCAATTATTATAATTTTTTTGTATGGCACAGTTTTCAGAAACATGCTACAAAAAGACATTGGATGGGAGAGAGCTGTAGTGCATATAACTCCGTTCAAACCACTGGGGAATTTCTGACCAACCAGCTTTGATAACTGTGTTTATTCGATTGTCGAGGAGATACTGTAGCTACCCAAAAAAGAAAGTTATAATTTTTTTTTTACACAATTGCTACTTTGTCCTTAAAGGTAACACTTTGCAATAGGTTTTCATTTGTTAACATTGACTCTAGTTAAAGGGATAGCTCACCCATAAAAGCAATTCTGTCATCATTTACTTGTTCCAAACCAAAAAAGTGTTTTTCTTCTGCTGAACACAAAAGAAGATATTTTGAAGAATATGTAACCAATAACGGAAGTCAATGGTGCCCCACAACTGTTGGCTACAAACATTCTTCAAAATATCTTCTTTTGTGTTTAGCAGAAAAAAGAAATTCATACAGGTTTGGAACAACTTGAGGGTGAGTAAATGATGACAGAATTTTATGAACCATACCGTAAACATAAACAAGCATACTTTTACAGCATTATTAAAGGGATAGTTCACCCAAAAATGAAAATTAAGTCATTAATTACTCACCCTCATGCTGTACTAACCCCGTAAGACCTTCATTCATCTTCGGAACACAAATGAAGATATTTTTTATTAAATCTGAGAGGTGGATCACTCCTCCATAGGCTTCCTAAGGGATTGAAACTTGACGGCCCCGAAAGTCATTGAAGAAAATGTTTAAATATTTAATGTGCCTACAGTGGCTAGATCTTAAGTTTATCGAGCTACGAGAATACTTTTTGAGCGCAAAAAAACAAACTAAAATGGCGACTCTATTAAGTATTCTCTTTGGGCCTGGAGATTTCACGTAGTGTTATTGCGCAACGCTTCTGGTTGAACGTCACACGCATCACACACATGACCAGCGTCGGCCAATAGTGAGCCTACGTGTGACGTATAACACAGAAGCTCTGCGCAGTTACACTACGTCAACAGCTTAGGAGAAAGACACGGAAGAGAAGAGATGGTTGAATAAAGTCATTATTTTAGTGTTTTTTTGCACGCAAAAAATATTCTCGTCGCTTGATAAACTTAAGATTGAGCCACTGTAGCCATTTGGACTATTTTAACAATGTCTTTAATGACTTTTCGGGGCTGTCAGGTTTCAATCCCTTAGAAGCCTATGGAGGAGTGATCCAGCTCTCAGATTTAATCACAAATATCTTAATTTGTGTTCCGAAGATGAACAAAGGTCTTACGGGGTTGGAACGACATGATGGTGAGTAATTACTGACATCATTTTTATTTTTGGGTGAACTATCCCTTTAACATCATTATTCATTCCTTAACCATTGTTGCACATAAAAAAAGATGTAGTTAATTCACCTTGTGTATGTCATTTTGTCAAACAATATAAGTTGTCACAATGAAATTATCAATTAAATAGCTAGTTTTTTTTTAAAATAAAACAAGTTATAAAACATAAAATGTGAAGAAATGTGGTAGCCTATGAATACACAAAAATATAGTTTAGACCAACTTGTATTTTAAACACAACTTGCCCTGAATGCACTGAATCTTTTTATGTTCAAATATACCTTTATCGAATCGTCCTATTGGTTACTCTTTATTTCGATAGCCCCCTTTAGACATTCTACTAACTATAAGTATCTTCTCAACTACATGTCAAATAACTAGTAGGATGTAGTAGACTGGCAGTAGACTGTTAGGGTTAGGTGTTAAGGTTCGGGTTAGGAGAATAAGTTGACTTGTAGCCTAGTTGCCAAGTAGTCAGTAGAATGTCTTTTTGGGGACCAACAAAATAAAGTGTTAGCAGATATTAAGCAGACAGTCTACTGATACTCTAATGACAGTTAGTTGACATGTAGCTGCAATGTTACTTATAGTTAGTATAGGAGAATGTCTTAAGTGTTACCGTACTGTTGTCTGAATGTATGTTTTTATTGTTCACTTGTTACCTTAAACTAAAAATCAGTATGATGTTATTATAAGTTTAGTTTAGAAGACAGATGTAAAAAGATAATCGGTCTAATTTCAAATTGTTTCGAACTTGGAAATTGTAAATAAATCACAAACCCTTTGCTAGAGAAAACACACATTGGTGTAATTTGACTTATGAGTCAAACCCTTATGGTTACTGAGAAATATCCCATGTGACAACTAGCCCCGGCCGCCCCTTCGTCATTCTTGAAACACACATCAGGAGTGAAGTTTACTGCAGTTGGGTTTCATAGGTCTGTCCTGCTCAATGTCACTTCACTGCAGGCATAATAACAATCAAAATGTTTGCCAGTGCAAAGCCGCACGTGTAAAAAAAAAAAAAAAAAAAAACATGACGTAATCATAACAAACATATGTTTCGAATAAACACTGTCACAGTGCAATACAGTCAGCATCCATGTAAGTACCATTGGATGAGGTACGTACATGAGAATGGAATAGCCTCTTGTTTTTATAAAAATATTTAATAAGCCATATCTCAAATCTATTATAGTATTGTATGTATCTGTTTAAGCATTCACTTAATCAGTTTGAATCTGTGATCAATTACAGTTATACCACATGTATTTGTTTTTACAGAACTGTGACTCAGATGCTGTGTATATTTCTGTCAAACTCTATTACACCTTGACAGCCCTAATATTTCATGATGAATAAAGAGCCTAGAAATTCAGTTCAATTTTGTTATCCGTGACAACACAAACAGAACAGAAAGAAGTGATTAAAGATATCAACAACTCAGCAGCTGAGACTAGGGGTAGATTCGCCCGTTCTGCATTGTTCCCCTGCACTGCCGTTGTTGTAAGTGGGCCAACATACTGACAGAATTGAATAATGTCACTTCTGACTGATTTGAATATAGTATATTAAATAGGAGTTTAAGATTAAAAAGTTATTTACCATTAAAAAACTGTTAACACAAGCATTTCACACTGAACAAGCTGACGGAATGACAGGACTAATCGAAGAAAACACAACTATAAAACATTTATTTCCATGTCTGTGTTGTACACAGAGCCAGATTACTTTAAAATAACAGATTCTTGCACTTTTTTCCCACTTTGACTTTTAGTGAAAAGTGCTTGACCTTTATCTATCAATAAAAGACAAATCTTATAACACAATAGTCAGATATCAGTGAAGAAGGAATGCTAATGTATTGTCTAAAATCTATCTGAGTGACTGAATTAACATATCTGATTTTCTCTAATAAAAAAATGCTCTTAATTTAATCCAGTTGGTTTCAGTGTGACGAATGTCAATTTTCAATGGTGCTATGCAACAAAGCACTGCCATTTATTGTTCAGGCACAGAAACATCTCACATCTCCATCAGTGGGAGAGAAATGAGCTGACTGAATCATCTCAGTATTTCCCAATCCACGGGACACGGAGTTTATTCCAACACCACACATTTATTTTAAATGTCTCTCTTATCATAATGTAACTGGGCAGGCATACAGTATAAAATAATTTTATTAGAAATTAAATTTCTGTATGCACTACTGTATCTTTTGATCATTAACCTCTATTATCTTTGAAAGTTACAGCATATAATGGTTTTATTGATAAAAAATTAAATACATTTTTAAACTTTTTAAAAGTGCACCATATTTGCTCCAGAGAAACAAGCCATCTTTAGAATTTGTGTTTGAACTTCTGTTTTTGCGGTAACTTGTATATTTCTATGGCACTATCGGGGAGTAATTGACTGGTGAAGTGGGTTGACTTATAGTTAATGAAAGTTATCATGAGCTCTGTAATGTTTGACGCGGGTGTCATAACAAATATCACCGCGAAGATTTTAAAACGAGTGGTTCATTCATAAATCAGTAAGATCTTACATTTATGCTGAGGATAAACCGTAAGAAAGAATATAACTAGCACAGCGCTGAAAAAAGGGGCAGGGCATCTATATTATGCACTATTTTCATTGAAACACATGCATACGGCAATCTGAGATCGCGCTGCGCACAAACATTCAGGAGGTGCGCAGAAACTTATCAACGCTACCCTGCAACTTTCATTAAAAAATAGCTTCGCTACTGAATCACTTCATTATATTTGTCATCAACAAGGGAATAACATCGCTGGTTTTGAAGTAATTAAACTTACAGCTTTGTTGTTAATAGACAAAGAGATGCTGAACAAACACAGATAATTCACACACACATCTCTCTCTCTCACTTGATAATGAATTCAAATAAATTACATAATTCAATTGATTCAAATAAATGTAATCTTACACACTATACTATATCTCTGTGTCTGATTTAAAAGTGGACAGAATGATCTATCTGACAAATATAACCATAATTTATACTGTCAAATATTGCTCTACAAACATCAATGACAGCTTTAAGTTGTCAATGCTGGTAAATGACCATGGTATAACCACGATAATCCACTGCTAGCTGTGCGTTAAACGACCTGAATGCCCCCTCACATCGGGTGTTTTATAAATAGCTTAATGCACAGCTAGCCGTGGATTATCACTTTCATATTGTTTAGCAAGGATGCAATAAATTGACCAAAGGTGGCAGTAAAAAACAAAAGTAAAAACTTTTCCCCCAAAAAACTATAAGTCCACCTCTACAGACAAGACTTAAGCCCTTTCACACAGAGATTCCGGATAATACACGGATAATGTGACCCGGCATTTGTCCCGGGATTGTTTGATTTCGGTTCATTCACACTGCCAGTGATTTGCCGGGATCTGTGAGTGCGTTCACACACAACCGTTAATGTCCCGGAAAGCCGTGTGACGTGATGAGACGTGTAACGTAGCGTCGAAAACATGTGCACGCGCGCACCTTTCCACAGAGCTGGCGAACCATCGCAGCTTCAGCGCGGATAGTGAGGAGCTCCTGTCTCTGCTTCATTCCAGTTTGCAGACATTTTTCCGTTCTTTCTTTGTTGATGACAAACACAAACTTTCTTCTAAGAGCAACAGAGTCGCGCTATGACACATGCGTCATCACGATGACACACCCGTACGGCATTGGTTCTGGCTTTTGTTCACACAGCGCGCGTTCCGGGTCTGAACACGGCAATGTTACTAGGTCCTCGACCCGGGATCAATCCGGTATCAATCCCGGGTCGTGCTTGCGTTCACACAGAAGGCGCTCTGGCAATTTGCCGGCAATTTGCCGGGTTCAAAGTGCTGTGTGAAAGGGGCTATAGTAAACAGTACCAAAATCACTACTGCCACGTCCGTATCGTATTCAGGTCCAAATGCTCATATGGGTCCCAGGTTCGTATGTGACCCGATGAAACCATTATATCCACTGGAGGCAAGTTGAAGTGAGAACCCAAATGCAATTTATTAACAAAACATGATCAAACAAGGCATGAAACTGGAAACTCAAAACAAGAACGACAGGAAACATTCAATAGGGGAGAGCCGGGACGATTGAAACGGAGTATCAATCGATAATTGAAAGCCGGCTCATACCACGCCATTATTCATCTTGAAATCGTATTATTTGATTGGCGTTTTCTGTGAACTTAGAGGCTTTTGGCAGAAGAAAGCTGCGTTTAGAGGTTTCTGCTAACAAACCAGTATTTATGAAAAGGCTGAGGTTGGGATTTAGCGGGTTTGAAGTGAAAGTATTTGATAAATATCAATGTGTACACTTACTATGTGCATTCGCTCTATATCGTAATCTCATTTTTGACAGTGGTGGCGTTTAGCTGCAATAAATATATGAAGTCTTTAGGCTATATATTTAAAGGGTTAAACCTAAACTCCACTATTGTTGAACTAGTCAGAATGCTGTGTTGTGAGTAATTGTTCAGGCATTTCCATAAGCTCCCAGTCCACCGCTCTACCTAAATGAAAAATGGGCTATCGTAGCGGATGGCGTATCACTAACTTCATCAAAATTACTTATGATGGTCCATAGCCTACACGGCCCAATTTAGTTTTATGAAGCAGACATGGAGGATATTCTTAGTGTAATCAAGGATGTGTTTCCCCTGGAAAGGCCATGAATTGAAAATGTGTTGTATGCATCATCATAAACGAGGAGCTTTTTCAGTAAGGCAGCACAAACTCATATAAGTTCAATGTAGCGTGCTCATATTATCTCTCTCTTGATGAAACAGCTTGCTGGTAATCATCTCTATACATGTGGTTCAGCAGCAATAGAAATGCACAATAAAACATCTTCTGCATGCATTTACAGCCGATAAATTAACTGGTAAATAATGTGAGGAGAGTTGTATGACCTTTGGAGGCGCACTATTCTTTACAGCTGGCATCAGACTGACCTACCTATTTATATCCATTAAAAAATGATCTGGAAAAAGCTACTCATTGGGGAAACGGAGATGTAATTTTGCTCAAGCGTGACTGAGGTTCCCTCGCTTTCTATCCCGGTCGTATTAAAACACAGACCCATTTTAGCAACTGGGAAACACACTCCATCTCTGTATACAGCATGGCACATAATGTTGATCATTCATGCTGAATGGGCACACCTGTGCCCGAGACCGTGCATCCAGGAGCAAGGACACACTGGAGAGCCAATGCTAACAGGTCACACATGCCAATTCAGGGAACTGTCAGCGATTTTTCTGCCCTCTCTGCAGTGCCCTAGCCGATTTCCCTTTAGAAGGAACACCCCTGCAGCCGAGACGATTTGCCAGATATGAGTCCTCCCTCCATCTGGCTTCAGTTTTAGGGGAAAGATGTGTCTAGCATTTGTTATGGGGATGATAAATCCACCTGTCTCTGGAGTGAAAGAGCACATCCTCTGGTTCTCATCCAGGCTCAAAATGATCAGAGGGAGCGCGTGTCACTGATGCCCTGTGACAAATCGGCAGAAGCCGACGCGAGATTATTTGTCTGTTCTGACAAATTCGTTTATGTGTTAACCGAGTGGCTTATGAATGACTCCACCAACTTGCCAGAGTAAATTACCACATCTTGTTTTGGACGCGAGAGCGTGCGTCTTGTAATCCAATGCAGCGGAGCCATCATGTCTTCAGAAGTATCTCATGCATATAAAGGGAGGAGAGCTGGCTCATTAATTTTAACAGGTGCTTTTTCAAAGCATCCACATGTACTGTTGTTTCACACATTTAAGATGGCTATGAAACCAGTCCCTGACCGCAACGAGCCTTAACCTTGACTGATGGCACAACCGCCTCCGGCAATCACATTAAAAGCCACATTTGTTCATATTCGCACAGGGAACCACATTTTGCAATCTCCTTAATTTAGCCAGACTGATAAATCGCAGGGTTGGTGCTTTACTGCCACAGCGTGTTATGTCCCCAGCATTGACTGCCCTTGAAATGTGGACTGTCCTATTTCAAAAATAATACAAGAGACGCATGTTTTGAGGTTGCAAAGACCTCTGGATACGACCGCTTGGGGTGATCACTGGGAATCTAAAAATCTGAGTCAGGGGCCTCCTATCCATGGGGGCCCGTCTGATGTCAACAGGGGCCAGTGATATTCTAGTTATATTTTGCTATCTTGGAATAGAGCTACATTAACTGTTTTCCTGTCAGTTACATCATTGTCATTGTAATTACAGCTTACATCATTGAAAGTTTACTGCTTAGTACAAGGTTTAACCCTCTGGGGACCAAGGTGTTTTTGGGGCCCTTGGGATGTTTTGACATGCACTGACATTTGTGCTTTTTTCAGTTATTTATAAACATGTTAATGGCAAAGGTGTAAATTCACTTTATATAGCACAAACGGGGCTACCATAATATGTGAGCAACATGTATGTACATGTTTGTATTTTTGAGAGAATATTTCTCCAGCCATTAAAAATAGTATATTTAAACTTGTTAAAATTTCACAATATTTAAACCTTTCAAGGGATCTGCTTCTTTAAAAAAAAAAAAAACAATATATATATATATATATATATATATATATATATATATATATATGTGTGTGTGTGTGTGTGTGTGTGTGTGTGTGTGTGTGTGTGTGTGTGTGTGTGTGTTGTGTGTGTGTGTGTGTGTGTGTGTGTGTGTGTACATTAATTTATATCAGTATATATTATCTTATTATTATTATTAATAAATACACTGCCGTTCAACTACCATTTGTATTATTATTACACTACCATTTTTATTTGAAAAATTAATACATTCATTCAGAAAGGATGTATTAAAATGAGAGTAAAATGGCAGAAAATACAAAATGTTACAAAAGAATAAATGCCGTACTTTTGAAACGTTAATCAAAAAATCCTAGAAATAAAATATATCATGGTTTCCACAAAAATATTAAGCAGCACATCTGTTTTCAACATTGCTATGAATAGACTAGAATGAATATAATGATTTCTGAAGGATCATGTGACACTGAAGAATGATGCTGAAAATGAAGCTTTGCCATCACATGAATAAATTACATTTCAAAATATATTAACATAGAAAAAAGTTAAATCGTAATATTATTGTATTTTTATCAAATAAGTGCAGCCTTCATGAGCATTAAAGACTTTTTATTAATATTTCAGGTGCACACATTAACCTAAAAATATGTTTGTAAAATCTTTTTTCTTCTTTCTCAAATTCCATCTTGCATCATGTGTGTGCCGGAAGCTTAAATACCAAGGTAAATTCATTGTGTGCGCAAGCACTCTTGGTAATAAAGCTCTTTCTGATTCTGATCTCCATACAGCCCCAGAGTTTGAAATCCCCGGCTCTAAATGATAGATCAGCAAAGCCCAGAAAAGAGACGATTCTGTCTTAGGGTTTATTAGAGCCCAAAGGTTTGTAATACACCACTGTCTGTTTGTACTGATAATATCCGTGTCTTCACTACCCAACGTATGAATGTCAATGATCAATTTCATTCTAGAGAAGAGAAATGAGAGTGTCTCTGTTGTTAATTGCACTCTTAAGATGTTAGGGTGAGCGTGCTGAGTTGAGTTCTCTACTGCTTCAGCAGAATCAATGAGAAGTGAGAGTTCCTGCAGTGTGTCAAGGTGGAGAGATTATGACAGGTTAGCGAGAGAGAGAGAGAGAGAGAGAGAGAGAGGAGAGAGAGAGAGAGAGAGAGAGAGAGAGAGAGAGAGAGAGAGAGAGAGAGAGAGAGAGAGAGGAGAGAGAGAGAGAGAGAGAGAGAGAGAGAGAGAGAGAGAGAGAGAGAGAGAGAGAGAGAGAGAGACTGGACAGAAAAAACCTCGAAACATACCTAAACCACATGGTGGTACTTGTAAATACAATGAAAGTTTTATGGTTCTTCTTCCCACCAAGGTAGGAGTTTATTTCCAGTGGGCAAGTGTAATATCACCTCATCCACTGCTAGACGATGACCTCTAATTTGAACTACAGCAAAGGGAATGCCGTTGAATAATGCATAAGTCTTGTCTGCTTGTACTGCTGGTCTGAGACGAATGCAATTACACGTCCTCAGGAACTAAACTAAAGTTACTGTATATGGAGGATTCATGTGTGAGGAGTGAAAAGCTCTTAGTGAAAAAGAGACTTACTGTAACAGTTCGGCTGAGATCAAATAATTGTTTTAGTGAATAAATCCAAAGTGACATATATTTCAATTCATGCATTTCCTTCATCAAAACCATGACCTTGATATTTCTAGCGCCTCAGTCTACTGCGCTGCAAGAACATCATGACAACACAGGAAAACGCTGACTAGCTGATGGCACAGAAGAACGACTGGTCCAAAACCCTTTACTGGGCTATGACATCAAAGGCAACAGACAGGGGGAAAATATCAAGTCCATTTCACACTTGGGATTAATATGAATAATTCATTGGAATACAGAGCTACTTTTAAATGGCTGTCAATGGAGAAAGATATTTTGTGCGCTCAGATGTTGTAGTTACAGCATCTACTAGCAGGAGCTAACAGGACAATGCTAAAGCCCAAAGTATTAGTTTTGATGCAAACGCTTAGCGTATTTTAAATGGCTATCAATGGAGAAAGATATTTTGTGCGCTCAGATGTTGTAGTTACAGCATCTACTAGCAGGAGCTAACAGGACAATGCTAAAGCCCAAAGTATTAGTTTTGATGCAAACGCTTAGCGTATTTTAAATGGCTGTCAATGGAGAAAGACATTTTGTGCGCTCAGATGTTGTAGTTACAGCATCTACTAGCAGGAGCTAACATGGCAATGCTAAAGCCCAAAGTATCAGTGGCGGCGCCAGAGATTTTCTGTTGCAGGTGCTATGGGGATGCTCAACACTTAATAGACGGTGCTTTGAATTTTGCGCCGATAGTTCGGTTTTGTTGACGGTTGGGGGGTTGCATTACATGCGCTTCATGCGCACACACGCACATTTACGCACACACACACACACACACACACGCAAGGTCTCTCGCTCTCTCTGTCTTGCGCGCGCAACATGCGCTTCATGCGCACACACACACATTTATACACACACACACGCAAGGTCTCTCGCTCTCTCTGTCTTGCGCGCGCTACATGCGCTTCATGCGCACACACGCACATTTACACACACACACACACGCGCGCAAGGTCTCTCGCTCTTTGTGTCTTGCGCGCGCTACACGTTTGGAGCTTAGATTCCGCGAGATTTGAACTAATTTGCGGCCATCAGGGAGCCGCTATCTATATACGTGAGACTTGGGATGTCTGCAAACGTTCACCGGGCGCCGCGTCCATTGGCCAAAGAAGATCGCCTGTTTGGGCCTCATGTTGTTTAGACTAAATATATCTTTTTTAATTATTCTTTAATACCCTTTTTAGCAACATGAAAAGACTATTCAAACATGAGATGACATTAAAATATAAATATAAAAAAAAATCACAGACATTTCTTGGGGGTGCTGGGCGGGTGCTATGGCTATTATAGGGGGAGCTACAGCACCACCTAGCTCCCCCTGGCGCCGCCACTGCAAAGTATTAGTTTTGATGCAAACGCTTAGCGTATGCATACAGCGAAACACGTAGCCATTCAAAGTATACACCTTTTGATAGCTTGTGTGACACTAGAAAGTTTCATCTTTGGTCAGTGTCTTTGCTATTTCCCTTAAGAAGTTATGAACAATAAAAAGGTTTTTGGACTCACTTAAGAGTTTTGTGTTTCTCTTAACCTCCTCACAAAATTTCGGAGGAGGCATTCTAAGGTAGGAAGGCATCAAGACATGTCCGAATCTAATGTTAGCTTCACTGCATGTCTCCTGAGATACATTTTTGAAGGCATCATAGATGTACAGTATTCTTCTCTGCCTTTGATATCCTGCAATCCTGTGCTTTCCATTCTGTGACAGCTGAGCTAAAAAACCAAGATGGCATCTGAAAGTTGCGGTTGGTGGTCAGTTTGTGTGTAAATGTACGTTTTTGACAACATTTTCCATTTTTGATGTCATTTCTAGAGAGAAATTACTATTGTAGTCATTAAATATTATTCTATCTATTATGTTGTAGATCATTAAACCGTTACACTGCCTTAGAAGTCTGTCCGAAATCAGTTTTGTGAGGTACCTTCATGCGCTAATGCTGCCTGCAAAGTCATTGCCTGGTAAGGCAGCGAAGCAACAAATAATCTGCCTGAGCTTTCGGACGCAGCCCTATAGTCAATGCGGGCGTCTATTGTTGTGTGACGGGGAAAATAAATGAATTATGAATTGTGCCAAAATGTTTGTTCTTGTAGTAAAATAATATTCATTGAATATGGTGTATTAGGTGCATCTAAAAGTAGGGGATATAGAGACACCTACAGGTGATTAGAGTAAACAAATAAGTGAAGTCAGCCATTTTCTCTTCAGTTTCATCTAAGCTGTTGAGGTGAATGGCTAGCCTGGCTAACGCCAGACCCAATTCTCGTTGAGACTTGGGTCTGGGAACCACATGTACATTTTCTCGTATTTGAGGCGTGGTTTCCGAATGCCCGGCGCTGTTTATTGGGTGCTAAGAATGTCTATCAAATGCTCATAGCCAACATATGTCGTCATCGTCTTGCTGTTCCCGCCCCGTTCTGTGATCCCGTTCTGTGATTGGTTCCCTAAATGAGGCGAAAAATCTGGCCATGGTATCCAGACTGCCTTTCAGCGTGAATTGAATCGCGCTGCGGTAAGGCAGTATGGGGAAACCCAGGCTAGTGAATGGCAGTTTTGTGACCGGATCGGATGAACAGCATTTCATGTCTGTTTGTTGTTTTTTCTTTATCTTTACAGCAAGTGAACCCCTGTTTAATCTAGTTTTTAGTTGGTTGTATTTTCTTTTGTGTTTTTAGCTTTGTTCATAGTCTTAGAGGATAAAGGCAGTCATGCAAAATATCCTTCATATGCTTCATTTGGCTGCTTCTAAATGAAATTTGCACAACAGAGTTTGATTGAAAGCCCAGCATTTGATGAAGAGTGTTTTCTACTCTCTTTAAAAAGTTGATAAGCTTGTTTAATTATATCCTAAGTGTACAGTTCTGTTGTTTTATTATCTGCATTTATTATTTATTCTCCCTGTTGTTTCCAAAATGTTTTATTCATCATAATTGGTTCATGATCGAACAGTCGAGAGCCCTGCGATTGGGTGTGTTGATCCTGGAACAACATTCCAATCAACCAATCAGATTTGAGGGATAGGTTTACAGTTAATTTAATTCAATTCAATTCACATTTATTTGTATAGCACTTTTCACAATATACATACTTTTATCCACATTACAATTTACAGTGATCTGTTATCAGAGGTATGTATTTCAGAAATGTACATCTACAAAAACACAGTTAATTTAAACAATGTAATAATTTAATGCAGAAACAGTGAGCTCATTGAAGTAATGAATACTTGTTTGTTAACAAATGTTTATGACATTTAGAAAAATGTAGCACTGACAGTTAATGTCAAGTTCAGGCTTACAACAAGGGTTAAGGGCTTCTACACCACTCTTACTGATTTCCCTCTGATTTTAGGGATAAGTTACGGGTGGGGTTGGGTTTAGGGGTAGGGAAAAAGAAAAGATGTTGATCCAGAAACACGTCATACTTGGCAAAATGACAGCGACCATACAGATAATCTCAAAGCTGACATGGACGAAAAGGCAGAAAAGTCCAGTTTTGATTTCATGGTCTCTTAATAGCTCTCTCTACGCAGAGAGATTCGGTGATTCAGGACACAGAGCATGTGAGCGATCTCCCGATCAATGAACCTGGCCGTCTGCTGAGATCGAGCATTGTGCATCTTCTGCATTAACATCATTGATCAGCAAACGCCCCTGTGCTGACCAATGCCAAAGGGGCTGTTGAAACCAGTCTCCCTAGATGCTTCAAAGAAAGACAGTTTGCATAATCCAGCTGTCAGTCTGAAAACCCCATACGTGTAATGAATACGGCCTCCTTTTAACAGGATTTCAGACATCAGAATACATGCAAATTTCTGCATAGATTCAAGGAACATAAAGGCAGCTTTCATGTTCCCCAGCAGGAGTGAATAGATATGCTGTCATTAGCTTTCTGTTGAGGTAATAATTGGCAAGGTCAGCAGCAGTTGACATCTGCTTGT
The DNA here is from genome assembly GCA_036326025.1 of Chrosomus eos. Taxonomy (NCBI): domain Eukaryota; kingdom Metazoa; phylum Chordata; class Actinopteri; order Cypriniformes; family Leuciscidae; genus Chrosomus; species Chrosomus eos. Next base: position 25,649,376 of record CM070835.1, read on the forward strand.
CCTGCTAAATGCTATCAAACAGATCTGACTTGCCCGAGAGAGGAGAGTCAGCCATGCCAAGGGATCCGGGGGAGCTGAGACAACTCCACTGAATCATCGACTGTCTTGTCCACATCTTCCCGCGGAGAAAGAATTTGCAGCTCCGCAACAAGCCACGGCTGTGTTCGATATCCCAAGTGTCTCCCACATAAGAAACAAATGTGTGAAGGGGCTGATTGCTTAGACGAAGCAATCATTTACCTCATTTACCTACCAAGTGCTGTTTATAAAAGCACTCCCGATTACACGTTGTGCATGATTGATGCTTATGCAATTAGTATAAATAGAACGGAAATAAACACAAAAATGGCTCCAAAAACAGAAGAATGCAACTAGCCAGACGTTTATAATATTTTCTTGCTGCTCTTCGTGGTATTGTTCCATGTAGGCCACAGCCCAGCTGTATTCCCAGAGGGCATTACAAGCAGATGCAGCAAGCAGGAAGTCGAAATGAGCAAAAGCCGAGCCGTGCGCCGCAAAATCAAGTCGGAATCATCACACAACACTTGATGAGTCACATGGCAGGATACGTAGAGTCGTCTGTGCAAACACAGTCCAAGACTCATTACTTGAGCTGTTAATGAAGCGCATATATGAAAAAGTGAGAGTACAGAATTTCTGTTTGACTTGTTTGAAACTGCTTAAATAAAAATAGAGAGTGATTTGCATGACAGTCCAATTATAAAACTCTCACTTTCCCTCGACATTATTCAGGAGATAATCATTTTAAAAAGCCTATTTTGCTTGGCCGCAGTGTAAAGGACAATAAATGGTAGCAGGGTACATAAAATGACGACTAAAAGCTAAGCAGTAGACTTTGCCAACCGTTTGCTTTGACAGTTGGCTGATTAAAAGCACAAGTGATAAAAGGCTTAGCGCTTGTACCAACATTCACCTTTCAGGAAATCAGTTCAGGTGAATGTCACATGACGTAAATAATATTTCTTGACACAAGCTATACCTGGAACAGTTTGCTCTGAGCCGCTGACTTTGTTCATAGTTTCTACACCCCCGTGTAACAGAATACTTCAATGACATAATTGTCTTTTTTTTAGATTATTTTGTATGTTTATTTGCAGTGGTAAATAATTTAGTACTGATAGTAATAATTCTAGTGATAATTCTGCAGCCAATACCTCACAGTAGTGATGAATGGCAACCCTTCAGACTGATAGTAGCTGAGTTTCCGTCACAGCTAGGATTACATATCACAAACTGATGGATTATTTAACAGAGATATGAGACAAGTTGCAAATTTTGGTTTGTAAGTCTTACCAGTGCTATACATTTTGATTTAGTGGTGCTGTACATCATTCTATGGAAGCCTTTCTGACTCAAGAGTAAAAATGATATCTGATAATAGATAAAATTATATCTGACAATTGCAGTATTATATTTTTGCAGTTGCCAGCAAAGTGACATAATTTCTCATTTTAAACTTCATCTCAATTAGTTTTTTTTTTCATGGCTTTTTTCATGGCTTTAAACATGTAAAGCCTGATGTGAAATAATAGTCAGAAAAAGATTTATTGAACCGTTAGACAAAAGGAAGATGTTGGACCCCAACGTTGTGTAGACGTCAAATTTTGTTTGCAAATTAAAATCAGGTTTAGGGCCTACGTCTAAATCCAATGTTTTTTTTACATCAAGCTCCAATCAACCGTCTAATTTATCTTGAAAATGAAAATCGGGATGACGTTTAAACACGACGTATGTCTGAAGTCAAGCTCCAACGTTGTGCAGACACCAAATTTTGGTTGAAAATGATGATTGTTTTGACGTCTAAACACGACATTTGTCTAACGTCAAGCTCCAACATTGTGCAGATTTCTAAATTTGCTTGAAAATGAAAATCGGGTTGACGTCTAAATATATCAAATATTTGATATCAAAACCTAATGTTGTCTTTACATCAAACTCCATCGTTGGGCACTTCATTAAAGCATTAAATAAAAATAAAAAAACAGTTTAAAAAAAAAACAGACATTAATTCTGGGCATACAATTATTTAAACTAAAACTATTTTAACAAAATGTTCACATATGAAAATGTGTCACTGGTTAATTAGTAAATGAGTATTTTAGCATAAAGCAAAACTAAAAACAAGAAGGTTAAATGCTGCCTCTCTGTAAATTACACTGATGGTGAGGCAATGACATGTTCACTGGGGTTTTTAACTCAATTTTATATTTGTAGACAAAACCCTACATCATATGTGTGAAGTGAAGTGAAGTGAAACTTAAAGCACTTTAAGCTATGTGGAAAATGGTGCCAATTATAGCCCCATTTATACTTATAAGTAAGTACTATTCTATAATATATTTATAAGGACTCATTAAAGGGTAAGTAAACCCTAAAACCCTTTTTAGTTAATGATCTGTAAGACTGGGGCTTTATTATTGCTGTTCATTGATTCGAGTAATTTTTTTGACATTTGGGTATAAAGTGTTTTAATTCTACAATATATGGTGTAAAACCGTCTGAGTGCTGCCCTCTTCAGGTTGAACAGTGGCTACTGGTGCCCTGTGACATAAGCAGGCACCAGCTAACCACGCCCTTGCCTACAGAGCAAGGCTCTGCCCACTTTTCCAGCATTTTTTAAATATTGCCAGCGGGTGGACCAGGGTTTAGTTAACCTTTAAGACCTACTGCATTATAAAAATAGTTATAGTTACATTTATATTATTTTTATAATTACTTATAAGTCATGCATTTTATTTTTCGATGCACATGCTCATAATCAATTATACACTAATTTATTAACGATCAAATATAAAATAGTTCCAGAGACACTTGTTTGCTGTATCAATTATCAATTATGCCTTTAATTTTGATTATTTCAAATCTATATCTCCTCAGCTACATGGTATTGCTTATAGCAGTTTGAAATTATACTTTAAAAAGTGTTGTTGCCGTGTTTTGCTATGCAACTTTAAAAAAGATAACTTTTTTCAACTGTACCCAAGAATCCACTGCTGACAATGCTAGCTCGCTATGTCCCACAAAAAAAATAAAACTAAAAAACAAATGTTATCAAGACCAAAGTTATTTTTTCCTTACCTTTGCTCTGGTCAACGTGCACAACGGGTACATCTTCTTCTTTGGGTGTCATGACTGATTAGTGTCGAAACTCAACACAATAATATCAACCTCAGTTGTCGTCATATTCTACATCAAACTGAGGTTGACAATAGACATTTTCCTGACATTGAATTTCGGTCACCTGACGTCAGAAACATTATTCAACCAAATTGCAATGTCTTATGACGTTGTGTGCCTGCTGAGATATTTGACATTTGTCTAAAAAAAAATGTATCAATAATCAAGTAAGCCTAAGTTGCTTCAGTCCATTAACTGAAATAATACTAACAATCTAAAAGTTATTCACACATTTAAAAAACAGTGAAGATTTCACAGATAAAAGGACACATGCACCACATCGTGACAGAGGCAATTTTTTGAATGACACTAAAATGACTTTTACTAAAGTAAAACCTATCAATCAGGTGACAGAAGGCATGTAGTAGATTGCATACAACTGATTTGATCATGTTGATAATTTAGAGGCTTTAGACATTTGCATATCAAATATGACATGGTAGGCTTTATAGGCTTAAATATGCCACAACAATACAACCTGTTGAACATATTGTTTTCATTCATATAAAATTACAAATGGCATTTACTCTAAGATATATTGCTCTATGTATAAAGAATAACGAAATTAATGAACTTCAGATGAAAAAAAACAACAACAGCCTAAGCGGTTAAACAGTAAAGATTTCCAAGAAGTTCCCTTGTTGAAATTGTGACGCAGCTTGTGCTTGATCAGTTTTCGGTCTGCATCACAACATTACAATAAAGGCGAATTGCAGCTCTGTCGTGCTTCAGATTCACTGCACCGTCACTCCTGGTTTCATCAGTGTGATTTCATAGGATGGAGGCAAGGGCCCCGCTGCTAATTACACTGAGTGCTTTGTTGTGCGATCTGCAGTTCTGCCCTGTGTGATGGTCTCTCACTGGTCTTGACGTTCACATCAATAGCAGTTTAAGAATGATAGATTTTCACTGCCTGCAACACAAGCTGCCTCTTGATTAAAAATTCTGCATGTCTTGTGGTCACGAGGTGCATGTGGAAGGTCAGACGTAGGAAGATTAATGAAGGCGAATCTGGGATTCGAAGTCAGTTTGTGACTCTGTGTTACTCATTCAGATGAAATCAACGTTCCCCTTCAGTCGCTCACGTTCGACGTGACGTCGACGTGACGACGTTAGGGGATCACTTCAGGGAGCCCTATCAACTTCGAGTATCTAAAGAACAAGCCAATGAACGTTGGCGTGCGTGAAACGCGTCACGCGCCCCGCCCCGCAGCGCGGGTATAAACAGGAAGCGGACGCCGCACTCATTGTCTTTCGCTTCGGAGCCGAGCTTTGTTTGACTCTGAGACTCTACAGACTGCTGAACGTTGTTTCTGTCAACAACTAGAGGGAGAAGAAGAACTCTGCTGCAGTGCTGGTGTGACGGCGCGATCAGTGGTGGCCGCGAGCATCTTATCACAACTGCCGTTTTCACGGCACTGTTTATGTGTGTGTGTGTGTCGGTCTCGTGGGCGTTCCTCATCTGAGAGTGTACCCGATTACACCGCGGCTACCCCTGGGTGCTTCAGCACTAAAGAGTCTATTTTCTTTCCTCTGTTTGTTATTTTTACTAAAAGAGCAACACAAGCGTGACCCTGCGTCCTTTTCAGGATGTCATTCCGCTTGTGCGTTTCTGGATGCGGTCGTTCCCTGGCGCCAGCAGATGGCCACAAGAGTTGCCTCTCGTGTTTGGGCATTCAACACGCTGAGGCAGCTTTTGTGAATAGTTCATGTTCCCATTGCGGGAATATGACTATGGCAGCGCTTAGATCGAGACTCGCTTACCTCACGGGAGGTGCAGTCCCCTCGCCTATGCCCCGATCTAGCGTTTATTCTGCCCTGCAGAATAAGCCTACTTCGGCGCATGACCAGGGTGATCTGAGGATTACCGTGAGGGCTTCCCCGTCGAGGCAATCTCCGCGGGCCCCTCACGCCTCTCATGCGCTGTTGCCATCCGCGCCCCTTTGCGATCGACTCGGTCCTTCTCCTGAACGGCCGGTCGTTTCCTTTGGGGCGCCAGCTGACGATCAGATGTCGATCGCAGCATCGGAGGGGGAGCTTCACTCCTCTGGAGATGACGACTCGGCTGCGTTGCCCCCGTCTGGGTGTGTAGCGTTGTCCGAGCCGGATCCAGAGTGGGCGGCTATGCTTTCCCGGGCCGCCGAGAAGGTCGGGCTTGTGTGGAATCCTCCGCCACGTCCCGAACCTTCTCGGTTGGACGATTGGTTTCTCGGGGCGGGCCGTGCTGGTTCTCAGTGCGCCGCCCCGGTACCTTTCTTTCCGGAGGTGCATGAGGAGCTCTCTAGGACGTGGAAGGCACCGTATAGTGCCCGAATCCGTTCTAGTAGCTCCTCCCCCCTCGCCACCCTCGACGGCGGGGCAGCTAAGGGGTATGTGGATATCCCCCCGGTGGAGCGGGCTGTCGCGATGCAACTGTGTCCGGCGTCCGCCTCCTCCTGGCGGGGTAATCCGCGCCTCCCGTCCAAGGCCTGTAAGTTTTCGTCCGGTCTCACGGCGAGGGCTTATAAGGCCTGTGGACAGGCTGCTTCCGCCCTCCATGCCATGGCGCTCTTGCAGGTCCACCAGGCCCAGGCGCTCATGGACATGAACGAGGGTGGTTCTGACCCAGAGCTCCTCCGGGAGCTCCGCGTGGCTACTGACCTCGCCCTCCGGGCGACGAAGGAAACCGCGCGTTCCGTTGGTCAGGCGATGTCCACCTTGGTGGTCCAGGAGCGCCACCTTTGGCTCAACCTGGCGGACATGAGGGACACCGATAAATATCGGTTCCTGGATGCCCCTCTCTCCCAGGTTGGGTTATTCGGCGATGCGGTCGAGAGCTTCGCCCAACAGTTCTCGGCCGCCCAGAAGCAGACGGAGGCTATCCGACACATCCTGCCCCGGCGGACCCCCGCTGCTTCCTCCCGTCCGCCGGCCGCAGACCCTCCGTCTGCTCGTCGCCGAGGCCGTCCTCCTGCGGCGTCCTCCGCTCCCGCTAAGCCTCAGCAGCAGCAGCCACCATCCAGGCCTCAGCGTGGAGCAAGCCGCAGGAAGTCGGCCACGCCCGTCCAGGCCGCTACCAAACCAGGTGGTAAGCGCAGGTGCAAACGACCCTGAGACGGGCGACCCAGAGGTGGATCGAGTTGCTCTCCAGGAGACGGTGAAGGCACCGCTCCTTCCCCCGGTGGAGGGCCGGGTGGAGAATCCTTTGTTTCTTTTTGTTCCTTTTCCGCCACTGCCTTCAGTGGTACCCACTTATTCAATAAAAGAGCAATTTCTGAAACCTCTGGGTCCCAAGAGAGCGCGCTTGACGGTCGACGACGCTATGCCTTGTCACCCTCGAGCCCCTCTCTCATCGCCAGCGAGCAGCAGTGGCTGTGTTCCGGACGCTCCGCCGCCTCCACACACTCACTCTGCCCTTCGACGGAAGCAGGTACGTGTTGCACCACACATTCAGACCCCACTCCGGGCCGCTGTGCCGCCCGAGTCGGGTCCCTGCATTCCGCCGCGCTGCCCCACCCCGGGTACGTCTGTGGTGCCGTTGATTCCGCTTACGCGGTGTCTGGGAGCCTGGCTAGCGCTTCCCAGCCCGTCTCGCTGGCTCATCCGTACTGTCAGACTCGGCTATGCGATTCAGTTCGCCCGGCGCCCCCCTGCATTCAGGGGCATTCTGTTTACCCGCGTTCCGCCGGACAGTGCCCCTGTGCTCAGGGCAGAGATCGCAGTCCTACTGGCGAAGGACGCGATCGAGCCGGTCCCTCCAGCCGATATGAAGACCGGCTTCTACAGCCCGTACTTCATTGTACCCAAGAAAGGCGGTGGGTTACGGCCAATCTTGGATCTGCGTGTCTTGAACCGGTCCCTTCACAAGCTGCCGTTCAAGATGCTTACGCAGAAACGCATTTTCAAGTGCATCCGTCCCCAAGATTGGTTTGCAGCGATCGACCTGAAGGACGCGTACTTTCATGTCTCGATTCTCCCTCGACACAGACCGTTTCTTCGCTTTGCGTTCGAGGGTCAGGCATATCAGTACAAGGTCTTACCCTTCGGGCTGGCCCTGTCGCCCCGTGTCTTCACGAAAGTCGCGGAGGCGGCCATTGCTCCCATGTGCGAGCGTGGTGTTCGCATTCTCAACTACATCGACGACTGGCTTATTCTCGCCCAGTCGAGAGAGCAGTTGTGCGAACACAGGGACATGGTGCTCAGTCACCTCAGCCACCTAGGGCTTCGGGTCAACTGGGAAAAGAGCAAACTCACCCCCGGGCAGAGGATCTCTTTTCTCGGTATGGAGTTGGACTCGATCAACATGACAGCGCGCCTCACCGAGGCCCGCGTCCAGTCAGTGTTGAACTGCGTGAGCACGCTCAAGCGCAGAACAGCGGCTCCACTGAAACTGTTTCAGAGGCTCCTGGGGCATATGGCATCTGCAGCCGCGGTAACGCCGCTCGGATTGCTTCATATGAGACCGCTCCAACACTGGCTCCACGATCGAGTCCCGAGATGGGCGTGGCAGAGCGGCTCGTGCCGGGTCCAAGTGACTCCGCACTGTCGCCAAACTCTCAGCTTGTGGTCAGACCCTTCGTTCCTGCGGGCAGGTGTTCCCCTAGAACAAGTGTCCAGGCACTCTGTGGTCACCACGGATGCCTCTGCCACCGGCTGGGGGGCCACGTACAACGGGCATGCAGCTTCAGGTCTGTGGACGGGGCCTCAACTGCATTGGCACATCAATTGCCTCGAGTTGTTAGCAGTACATCTTGCATTGGGCCGCTTCAAAACGCCGCTTCGTGGCAAGCATGTACTGGTCCGTACGGACAGCACTGCGACCGTTGCGTACATCAACCGTCAGGGTGGTCTACGCTCCCGCCGCATGTCACAACTCGCCCGCCATCTCCTCCTTTGGAGTCAGAAGCATCTGAGGTCGCTTCGTGCCATTTATATTCCCGGCCTGCTCAACTGTGCAGCCGACGAGCTCTCACGGCAGCAGGTGCTACCGGGAGAATGGCGACTCCATCCCCAGGTGGTCCAGCTGATTTTCAGGCGCTTCGGGACCGCACAGGTAGATCTGTTTGCCGCCCCGGACACGTCTCACTGCCAGTTGTTCTACTCCCTGACCGAGGGGACCCTCGGCACGGATGCCCTGGCACACAGCTGGCCCCCGGGCCTACGCAAGTATGCGTTTCCCCCAGTGAGCCTTCTTGCACAGACTTTGTGCAAAGTCAGGGAGGACGAGGAGCAGGTCGTGTTAGTTGCCCCGTATTGGCCCAACCGGACCTGGTTCCCCGAACTTGTGCTCCTCGCGACAGCCCCTCCCTGGCCCATTCCTCTGAGAGAGGACCTGCTCTCTCAGAGACGGGGCACCCTGTGGCACCCGCGTCCAGACCTCTGGAAACTCCATGTCTGGTCCCTGGACGGGACGCGGAGGTTCTAGGTGACTACCCCCAGCGGTAGTTGACACCATCACTTCCGCTAGAGCCCCCTCTACGAGGCGCCTCTATGCTCTGAAGTGGAACCTATTCGTTGACTGGTGTTCTTCTCACGAGGAGAACCCCCGAACTTGCTCGGTCAGAGCCGTGCTTTCTTTCCTGCAGGATGGGTTGGAGCGAAGGCTGTCTCCCTCCACCCTTAAAGTGTATGTTGCTGCCATTGCCGCACATCACGATGCAGTTGATGGTAAGTCGTTGGGGAAGCATGACCTGATCGTCAGGTTCCTGAGGGGAGCAAGGAGACTTAATCCTCCTCGCCCACTCTCTATACCCTCTTGGGACTTGTCTCTGGTCCTTTCGGCTCTTCAGAGACCACCCTTTGAGCCTTTGCAGTCAGCTGAGTTAAAAGTTCTGTCTTGTAAAACAGTACTCCTGGTTGCGTTGGCCTCCATCAAGAGGGTAGGGGACCTGCATGCATTTTCGGTCGACGAATCGTGCCTAGAATTCGGCCCGGATAACTCTCACGTGATCCTGAGACCCCGGCCCGGATACGTGCCCAAGGTTCCTACCACTCCCTTCCGGGACCAGGTGGTGAACCTGCAAGCGCTGCCTTCGGAGGAGGCAGACCCAGCCCTGGCTTTTCTCTGTCCCGTCCGCGCTCTGCGTCTGTACGTGGACAGAACGCAAAGCCTCAGGACCTCAGATCAGCTCTTCGTCTGTTACGGAGGCCAGCAGAAGGGGAAGGCTGTCTCCAAGCAGAGGATGGCCCACTGGATAGTGGATGCCATCGCCTTGGCTTACGAAGTCCAAGGCGTGCCTTGCCCGCCCGGGTTGAGAGCCCACTCCACTAGGGGTGTCGCTTCTTCTTGGGCGCTGGCACACGGCGCCTCGCTGACAGATATCTGTAGAGCTGCGGGCTGGGCGACACCTAACACGTTCGCTAGATTTTATAGCCTACGTGTTGAGCCGGTTTCTTCCTGTGTGCTCGCCTCAACCAGCCGGTAACACCGAAGTTTCCGCTCTTGTGTCGGCTTGCTGCGCCACTCCCCTCCACATGGAGCGGATACGTGCGCTTTTTTGCTCCAGTCGAGTTCCCCACTCTGGCGAACCCTGTGAGTTCCTCCGCACCCCTCCGGCAGTCGGACGTTGCGGAGCGTCCGACGCCAGGCCTAGCGCTCGTATGCTTGTGTAACTTGTGCTAGGCTGGGTTCCATATGTGGTGATTCCTGCGGCGATCCCATATGAGTATTCTTCCACGACCAGCTCCCTGCGGTGAGCCCGTGTCTTTCCCTTGGCAGAGTCCGCTCTGCCGTCACTGTCTGGTGCTGCCTCCCCCTTCTCAGGCTGGAGCCACCCCAGTGACATTCCATATGTTGCACTGCCCTCCGGCCAGTCCATATGTGTATCCTCCACATGTTACCTCCCTTCGGGCAGGATGTGGCTTCCGCAGCGTCCCTCTCCCCTGGAAAGGCACGCTTTCCCAGTGTTATCCAAGAGTTCCACTGTGTGGGTTAAAGGAACAACAGTGAACTCCCTCTACGCAGGTCTTCCGCCCCAGCCATTGGGGGTCTGAGAGCCTTCCGTAGGGCGCTGGATGTGGCAGCAACCGATGGCGTCTTCCATAGGGATCCCCTAACGTCGTCACGTCGACGTCACGTCGAACGTGAGCGACTGAAGGGGAACGTCTCGGTTACTAATGTAACCCTCGTTCCCCGAAGGAGGGAACGGGAGACGTGACGTCCCGCTGCCACAGTTGCTGACCATCGCTGTACGGCCGTCTCTATCTCGGCTCCTCAGCGAAAAACAATGAGTGCGGCGTCCGCTTCCTGTTTATACCCGCGCTGCGGGGCGGGGCGCGTGACGCGTTTCACGCACGCCAACGTTCATTGGCTTGTTCTTTAGATACTCGAAGTTGATAGGGCTCCCTGAAGTGATCCCCTAACGTCGTCACGTCGACGTCACGTCTCCCGTTCCCTCCTTCGGGGAACGAGGGTTACATTAGTAACCGAGACGGTATCCTTCGACATGTCAGAGCTATAATACTCAAAGGCATTTAGTCATGATGACTAATCCTGCATTAGTAAGATGATGTTCTTGTTAGTTTAGTGGAGGATTCCCTTTGAGACATTTCCTATGACTAACTTAATGGCAAATCAAATTTTTACTGAGAATTTCACCAACAAATATGGGGTGAAACATTGCTCAACATGATCAACCTAGATACAGTAAAGCATGCAACAATTGTATCCGGCATCAAACGAACAAGATGCTCTATTCTGTATCAATAAATCACATACACCACCATTCAAGGTTTTTTTTTTTTAGGTTTTTGAAAATAAGTATCTTATGCTTACCAAGGCATATATTTTATTATGTGTACTCATATTTTAAAATGTAATTTATTTCTGTGATGGCAAAGCTGAATTTTCAGCACCATTACTTCAGTCTTCAGTGTCACATGATCCTTCAGAAATTGTAATATGCTGATTTACTGCTCAAGAAACATTTTTGATTATTATGCTTAATATGTTTGTGGAAACTAATATTTTTTTTCAGAATTCTTTGATGAATAGAAATTTCAAAAGAAGAGGTTTTATTTGAAATAACAATATATTCAGAATGTTAAACACAACAGTGTAAAGCCTCGTACACACCGGGACGAATATCGGCTCGCGTTATTCGTCAGCGTTTTTCAACGCGTTTTTTGTGTTCACACCCAAGCGATTTTCGCTGACGATGAACTGAGTGAACATGCAAATTCATTCCCTGACATTAGATGGCGCTTAATGTAAAACAGAAATACCCCGGTCCACAAAGTGGCGCTGCGCAACTTTACGCTTCTGACACTCGCTTGTCACTCAGAAGAAGAGAGCAAGTTTGTCATATAGTTCTTTATTCTCGTTGGTGTCTCTCTATAAAGACACCAACAAGAGCAGCAGCTCTACATTCATCTTGCCTGGCATCTTCCTCGTCTTATTTCTTCCCTGCAGAGTGTAGACGCTGTATATCTTCTTCGCCATTACGTATGTGTGCTCGGCAAGACCGTTTTGTGTTTGAGCGCCCCCAAGTTGTGTTTTACTGTAACTTCAGAAGCTCCAGACACGTGAGCAGCGGCAATCTCATTGGTCGGATAGTTTTTGACGCGGCGCGTCAAACCAAAAAAACAAACCCGAGGCGTTTTAAAAAAAATGACGCTTTTACGCGTGGCGTTTTACGCATCGGTGTGCACACTCACATTGGCACCCATCACAAGGCGTTAAACGTCGGCGAATATCGCACGCGAAATTCGTCCCGGTGTAAACAGGCCTTTAATGTAGAGTTTTAAATATTATGTACTTTGCATCAATCCAAGTGACATTAGCACTAAGATTCTACAATGCTCATATAACACAGACATTTGGGAATGAATAAACACAAGATTGAACGAATGATTCAATGACTCTTTTAAAATGTCACTTGAGTGCTTCTCAGTTGGAAGGCTGCATCATAGTGAGGTTGCATCCTTCTCATCCCTCGTGTATGTTGTATGAATAAATTCCTAGTCTACACAAAAATGCTGATGCACTTTACACTATGCACTTTAACACTATATATGAACTATGTACTCAATCGTGTAGTGTGTGCTTTTATAAGGTTATTTTGCAGTCCAACATTGGAGTCTGATAGCCCCTCCCCCTCCACTACGTAATTAAAGCTGTAACAGTTAAGTGCATGAAGTGTCCAACATCCAATGCTTCGTTTTTTCAGTTAGTTAAGTGCATCACCTGGTTATTTAAAATGCACCTTTTCTTTTCGTAACTTTCAGTGTGAACACACTACTCGCACTATATAACAAAACAGCATAGTGCATAAGTACGTGAGTTGGGAAGCAAGTAATCAGTTGTCTCCACCTACTGGCACAACAATGTAACAGGAACTGTGCAACTGGAAAATCTAAATATCTGATCAGAATGATCAGTTCGTTTAAAAGAAACTCATCAAATGATAGAGAAAAGCGCAGCAACCGGCATAGAGATGCAGTGTGTATTCACATGCACATGCATTTCAAACAGCTGATTCAGGTGTCTGGAGCGATGCTGTGCAGTCCTAAAGTAAGGGAGATCATTTTAGTCTTCTGCATTCTTCACCTCCTACAGCAGCCCTCAGAACAGACCCAAAAGATTGAGAACTACACTGTTCAAATTACATTCAGGACTAATTTTGCGTGTGTGTTTTGCCTGATTTGCATAATTCCTTTTGTGAATTGGGGGTTAAAACAACACACACACACACACACACACACACACACACACACACACACACACACACACACCACACACACACACACACACACACACACACACACACACACACACACACACACACACAAAAAACGCTAGTCGTTTCTAGTGAATTCTCCAATGTATCTTTTATGAAGTTACATTTCTAGATGTATGACCACATCATGAACTCATAAAAACCAAGCTGATTAGTCTCGACGTGCTCTATTAAGAACGGAGGGAGAAAGAATGGGGGAGGAAAGAACTCGTTTCCGCACAAGACAGTGTTTCCCAGGAAAAAAAGAAGAGGGCGCTTCCTCAACACCAAGGTGTGTATTTTATGACTTCATTTGGTCTGGGACAGGCTTCAGTTGCACTTGCAAGCCATATCCTGCCTCACGTAGATCATGATGAATTGTGGTGTACGGCAGGCCAAGATTAATGCAATTCACTGAACAGCTTTTCTGGTGACCCTGTTATCGATACCAAGGACTCACTCCAAATTATTCAACATCTTCGCTCACATTAGTTTTGTGGCCAAGGCTGTCGTAGTGAGAGACTGCAAATTCTCAGCGCTAACTACAGAGATGTTGTAAATAAAGGTCTGAGAGGACATATTGAAGTGGGCGCTACCCCCCTGCTCCCATCCCCCGCCGCCCCGATCACTGCTCTGCTGCATTCAATCTATGTAGGTCTGTACTGCAGCTAAATTTACATTCTATGTGCTGTGACTGTCACAGGCTCCTGCCTCCATTCAGGTTTATTGCTATTAGATTCTCACCTGAACATGCTGCTGCACGAATATACTTCATTTTGGAACTTTTTTTTTACTTGATGTCAATCTGTCAGCGTGTTCCCTATTCCCCAAATGCACATTCTGCCTGAGTCGGCCACATTCAGCTCACCCATTCTTCCTACAAGACTGTGGGGTGAATTTCACTATAGTTGTGCTACGTTTGCCCAGGACTAATAAGACTAAGGGGACATAGCCTAACAATGTTTCTGCAACATTGTGAAAATACATATTTATGATCTTAAAATAAACTATAATGTCTTTTGTATTAGGAAACTGTAGGGCAACAACATCGCAAGCTTTTCACAGCATGCTAATTATTTTACAATGTGTAATTTTTAGTTTTATTGCTGTAGTAAAAAACGATGTTTTTCTATTAATGTTTTGAGTCGACTTAAAGAGAAGGTAGCACTTTATTTTGACGGTCCCTTTTGAACATTCGGTCCCTCTTTATATTGAGTGGCTTTTGTACTTGCATCGAAAAATAAGTATACAAATACAATGTACTTATTGTTTTCATGTTGTATTGTAAAACACTTTAGCTGCTATTGAGGTGTGATACGGGTAAGGTTAGGGGCTGGTGAGATGGTATGGGTAGTTTTAAGGGTAGGTTGGAAGGGTCAAAAAGTGTAATTACAAATGTAATTGCATACATTAATTACAGCTGTAATTACATGCAGGTATTTTCAAAATATAAGTACAATGTTAAAACATGTATGTACACAATAAGTCAAAGTTACTCATTTACTATGAGTAACTTTGCAACATGTCAAATAACTCTCATTAGAGTGTTAATAGACTGTCTGAATAATATCGTGATGCTCCTCCAACACTACTGACTATAAGCAACTTCGCAACTACATGCCAACTTATTCTAACCCTAACCCTACCAGTCTACTAAGACAATAATAAGAGTTAGTAGGTGCAATATTACTTATAACAGCATGTGTTAAAGGGACAATCTAAATACAGTGAAACCAAAGAGAACCTACACTGAAATCGATTTCCACTTGCTAGTAAATTTCTACAAAGTTCACAATTAACAAAGAAACAGCAATTAAAACTTGAAATTGAAATTCTAAGTAGAAAGAATGTTTTTGTGTAAAACGTACTCGGTTTTATCACGTAATGGTTATATCAACATATGTGTGACTAAAATGCATCAAAGTTGTAGTTTAGAACTGCATATATTTGGCCATACTAAATAGGAAACTGCATATCATCATGGTTTGGTTATATTACTTTTTTAATCACAGGATTGATTTCTTGCACATTTTCAAAACATTGTAGGCATTGTAGGCTACTGAAGCCAACTGCAACCAGAATCCAGTGAACGTGATTTCACCAAGTACAACATGTTCCTGGATCATCCTGGAACAAGGTGAACGTGATTTCACCAAGTACAACATGTTCCTGGATCATCAACATTTCAATCAATAAATTCCAATCGCGTGCACGCGGCAGCCATTGTAAGTCCACAAGACCGAAAGTGCATATGAATTGTGCCATTTGGACAGGGCCATTTTTGCAAAACACAAAACACGTTGAGTCGTGCACTTCTTGCGACAGTTTCAAAGTGAAATGTCCAATGAGTGGCTCTAAAAGCGTGTTTAGTTTTTTCTGGAACAGATGGACGTGAATATGGCAATGTTTCATTACCTTGGAGTTTGTACATTTCACCGCAGTTCTGAATTGAAATATCCGGTGAGTGGCACTAAAAAATGTAGGTCTACACAAAACTACTTGATAGTGTTAACAAAACCAAATGTGACCTAAAAACGAAATCATAACCAAGGCATTTTAGCTTGTTTTTTAACTCTTGTCTTTGAGCACTTTCATCACGACTCATCTTTCACAGGATTGATACCAGAGCTCTCCGCAACACAAGTACAAATCTGTACCAGCTGACCTATCGAGCAAGCTTTGAATGTCTGTAAAACTGAACACATGGAGCTGGTTAAGTGATGCAAACTACAAAAATGCATATGTTGGAAAATCTGTTGTAAACTGCAGTGATATGTACGTATTGCTATATTTTGCATTTTGCAAAAATTTTGCCACAGGTACTGTAGGCCTATGTTTTTCCAATGAGCCTGTGTTGGTCATTCACCTATCATTTCCCTCTGATTTTGAGGATAAGTTATGGGTAGGGTTCGATTTAGGGGTATAGGGATAGGCTTAAGACAGGAATGTTGTTCCAGGATCAACAAAGTATGTTGATCCAGAAACATGTCTAACTTGGCAAGATCACAGTGAGCCCAGAATTCAATGTTGAAGAAAAAAGTTGTGTGCTTGCTGCACTGCCAGTAAACTACATTTTATTTAAAAAAGTCTTTTGCAGATGTTTGTCTTTAAGAAACAGTTTGCAATCTGGGAAATTGTGGCATGCAAATGGCATTCAACAGATTTTTTCTCTCTTTTTTTTGTGTGTGACATATTTGCACTGTTACATTATTTGCATAATTCCTAGTGAATCGGGTGCTTAAACAAATAAGTGACAACTCGTTTTTAGTTCACCTCGTAAATTATAGAAAATACTGTGAGGCTAGTTTATTTAGCAAAAACATAAGTGATATTTATTTATTACTAAAGCAAAGCAAGCACTTTAGGGCTGTCCTTCTTTTCTACCTGTTTTTGGTAAGAATAGTTCTTAAAAAAAGAGAATCAAAAATTGCTTTCAAGTTTTCTATTTGGATCTTGTTTGGGAACAAAGAACAGCCCCAGGAAGAGTGAACCTTTTGTTTTTGCTTTGAAACCTGTAGATACCAATGAATATACTTCTTGAATGCTGATCAAGCCTCTCAGAAACAAGAGACCATGGGCTACGTTTATAAAGATTGTTTGCTCGATTCAGGACTGTTTCAAGAATTTGTTTTACACAACATGAGCGTGTACCAGTCTTTGGTCACGCTTTAAACATTACATTGCCAGTTTAAGGCTGTCTGAACATAATACAGCAGATGTTCATGGACAGACTGTTTGCTGAAGTGAGGGAGAGCATGAAAACATAGGAAGCCTCAAGACAAACAGACAAAACAGCATTTAGAATGATTTACTTCAGAGACCGAGTCCATGGATGTCTGTCAGGGGTTTCGCAGGTACTGCTTGGCCTTTGCTCTCGGATCGTTTGTTGTTTTTCAAACTTTTGACGGCATCTTACAGTTCCCACACCTAAAGCTGGGATTTTCAAAATAATAGAGCCCTATGGCACATGTGTTCATAAAGCGAAGCCCAATTAAATAATTCACAAAGCGTACAGTCCATGGATACTAGTTATGTTAAAAACCAATATTGTTCAATGTTCAGATTAAAACAAAATAGGTGTCAATAAAGTTGTTAAAATGTCACTTTGGTTAATAATTCATGTTATTAATTTCATCCAATTTACCTGAATATTGTAAATCTGAATTTCATTAGATAGCCTATATGTTGACTGTCACATAAAAAAAAAAAAAAAATGTCTTTGAAATAAAACAAAGATTGTGATTAATCGGAAAAGAGATCGTTTCCCCCCACCCTATATATTATAAGGCTGAATATATGAAAACATTATGATTGATTGTAACCAAACTTTTCAAAAGCAGCCAATGACAAACATGCATAACTAACATTTATGTCTGCTGCTTCACAGACGATGGCGAGCTGTTTAATTAATGTTAAAAACATCACTGCATTCATAATTTTTAAATGCATACAATATATAAGGCAAAATGCCATTGAGTTTTCATCACAAGCTGACTGGCAAGCTCTTTAGGTCCAAGAAAGCAACAAACAGTCGTCATTTGGACTAGATGCATCTGTTGGCTCCGAACCAGACCACATGCCCTAAAGGTGACTGATAACTTAATTAGACTGCCACCCGGGAGTGTGTAACTCACTTTGTTTTTCAGTTAGATGTGGCATAATCAAATTCATCATGTGTATTTGTCATAAGAGTGGACCTCGTTCAAGCTAACAGCTCTCTACAATGTGTAAATAGTGAGAAAATGCACAGCAATTTATTGGCAGTTAGAAACCTGAGGGTGCAAAAAATGATCAGCATTGAGAATTCTCCATCTTTCCAAAATGTCTGATTAAGGACTTTAATTAGTATGCAAATGAACCAGCTTTAGTGCTGACTTCAGATGGGTGGCTAAAACCTTTTTAAATCAATGAAGTAAATTGGGATTGGGCTGCCATTAGATCTTGGTAATATCTAAATAGGATCGGCATCTGAGTAATGAAAGGTGGAAAACATTTAAATGGCATGGAAAAGTAATAATCAAAATATTCATAATTCAAGCTTAGCTTTTTTTTTTTTTTAAACCGCGAGAGATAAGACTTTTCGATTATTGTTCAGGTGTTTATCCTTGCTCTCCATAAAATTATATTAGAATTTTCAGTTGTCATTAGTGAGAATAATATTGAGAGAAAATATTGCATATTTGCCAGTTTCTCTCATGTTGGCATTTAGTAAAAACAAACACATATGTAAATATCTAAACCCCAAACTATTCTTCGGTTTTTATTTGCAAATGCACACGCGCCTTGATTTTGTATTTATTCTTTTGCCCTAATTTTGTTCCCCAGTCTTTTGCTTCACATGAAAAATAAACTGATGAGGTGGAACAACAACAACAACAAACTAATGGAAACAGCAACAGCAATAGATTATCAATGTTGATGAGGCTTGTGTGAGGGGGGTTAAGAGATACCTGCAACTTTGCATGAGTAAAGAGACATTTTATCACTCATTTCTGGAGGAAATAGACACTAAACAAGGACTTTCTATAGTGCATATGTCGAGCGTCTGTGTTTGCGAATGCGATCAAACGGAGTATACTTTGAAAGGTTACGCACTTGTCTGTATGCATATAAGCGTTTGCGTCAAAACTGAACTGTACTTTGGGATTAAATATCCAGTGATATTCCTTGAGTGCAAGAGAGCAATTTAGTTTTTAATTTACATTTTTTTTCTATTCCTTTCCCATTTACATTTTCTTTCACTGCTTCTATGTTCCCATCAAAGGCATAAATGCCAAAAATATAGGTAATATCTTTATAGGCCTAAATTATACTGGGGCCCTTCATAAAGCAATTCAGCTCATTTTGTTTTGGATCAACCCAAAGAATAGTGTCCCCTTCAGGCAAAGCCCTTCAAGGACGCAGAAATAAAACATGTGGAATTTTCCCATAAAAACACAGAGGTAAAATCAAAAAAAAAAAAAAAAAAAAAACACCATCAATCCTGCATGTCGATCCAGCTTTAAAGTCTGCATGGTGGTGTTCCATGTAAGAAGAGCTTTTACACCAGGTCTTTTTCCTGAACTCTCTGTGGTCTCATTTAGCACTCTCTTCCCTCCACAATCCTCCACAACACGATCATGCTCTGCTCCCTGTACACACATGCACCTTTGCTCTCTCTCTCCGTCCATCACTCACATTAACACCCAACACACCATCATAAACCCCAAACACAGCTACACTCAAAACAAGAAGATGCAGATTTAAATGCGTCAGGATTGAGCCTCTAAATTCATACATTTCCGCCAGATTCAGAACGCAACTGCTTATTAATCATTCTATCGACGGCAAGATTTTCGCAGCACCTTTGCAGGTAATTAATCATTCTGTCAAAAGCCAGGCTTGTTATTCACTGCATGTGCATTTTAAAGGCATATCTACAGCAGGGATTGCTGGCTCAGACACAGCACAGCACTGGCCACGCACAATAGATACTGGCCAGAGCTCAGCGCTGGGTGTAATTATATACATTCAGAGACGTCTCAAGGGGAAGAAGGCTTTGGATTTCATGTGTCATATATGTGCTCCATACTCTGGCAGTGCATGAAGAATTACCCTCTCCACCCAGCATGGCAGCCACAGATTCTGGTAGCGATGGAGGTCATGTCCTCATGCAGCAGTTTTGACAATGCGCCTGGAGTAAGTTGCTAATTCAGTCGCTGTGCTGCCCCATCTCTCTCCCTCCCTCACTGTCCCATCTCTTTTTCTTCCCCTCTCTATTCGTCATTATAATATATATATATATATATATATATATATATATATAATTATATATATATATTATAATGCAGACACTTTAGGTTATGAAACCATCAGCTGCACAATGCCTCTCCGTAATGCTTGTGTATAGGCTCCAGGAAAAGAGCTAAGCCGGCACACATTTTTAATTTGTTCTGACATAAGTGTGAGGTTTCAGTGGCAGCTTCATTCGGTAGCTGTCATTCCAGTGTATAGGACATCTAGACCACGGTGTTGTCACTTTGTAGGTCGTATTTGACTTGAAGAATGTCTCTCATTATGACTCTGGGCGATTCCTCGGTGTGGATTTAACTGAAAACGTTTGAAATTGAAAGAAATCCTATTTTTTACTCCACGTTTTAAGAGCATTTGCTAGATACACACTTATGCAAAGATTTCCAACACATTTTTTCTTACATAAAAAATTGAGAATTATATATGACAACTTATTTGATTTGTTCTTAGAATAGAATGATCTTGTACTGGCAGTGTTAATAAGTGCATATAATTATAAGACAAATTATATGATGTGACGGGACCTAATGGCGCAACTGAATGTAAAATGTGCCTATTTCTGGTCCCAGAGTGTATGAGGATTAAACATATATATTTTTATTGAGAACAGTGAGCAACACAATGTGTGGTAAATCGATCAAAGTGAATATATCCACAAAAATAATAAGCAGCACAAAAATGTTTTCAATATTGATAATGATAAGAATTGTTATTGAGCAACAAATCAGAATATTAAAATATTTCTGAAGGATCATGTGGCACTGAAGACTGGAGTAATAATGCTGAAAACTTAGCTTTGACATCACAGGAATAAATTACATTTAAAAATATATTCGAATAGAAAATGTTTATTTACAGTATTCTTGTAATCAAATACTGTAAAAGCAGCCTTTGTGAGTGGATTAGCCCAAATAAAAGGGGGATTTTACCTAAAAAGAAAAAAATCCCTTAGATGTTACTGAAAAATTTGATTGAAATACCTTTAACAAAGAAAAAGAAAAAATCATAAACAAGTTTTAGATGACGCAACATTTTTAAAAATGATTAAATGTTTAATCAAATGACCTCAAAATTTGATATTCTATTTTTGAAGGCAATGACCCAAATGGACAAATACAATGCACTGCAGTGACAAACAGATATTAGAAAAACTCCTGTTTTTGCACACATAGGGGTCAAATTAAGTGAAGGTTAAGTATTCCCAGAATACCTGGTCTGCGTTTCCCAAAAGCATTGTAAGCCTAAGTAGAATGTAGAAACATTGCCACCAATGGCCACTACGATCAACTTAGCTCACGAACAATGCTTTTGGGAAATGCATCCCAGAACCATTTGCTCTAGTTTCCATTGCTTTATTTTTCCATCCACTGTAGCACCGCTCGGCTTATCCTGGACTCGCTTTCTTTCCTGCAGTCATCGTCCAATCGGCATGCTTCACTGGAACGCTCACAAGTCAAAAGGTCAGTGCAGATCTGACATAAAGAGAAGATCTCTGCTGTAGACACCTTAGTGCAGCTCCATTTACTGGAGTAAGCAGCCTTGTTTAACCTTGCATACTGGCAATCGGGTGAGAAACAACGGGAACGGAGCACAGCTTTATTCTCCGAATGCTACAATCAAACAAGCTCAGTACAAGGTGCTAAATGTAGTACCTCTAATCCAGATGAAATTACTGTTTCTCTCCCAAGCTCAGGCCAGGATAACGCATATCAGAGTGTGATAGCGGCACAATCCCTCTATCAGAGTTGTACAAAAGTGCTGATTTTTTCTGCTCTGTGCCAGAATGGGAATTGCTTGAGATTTGAAGTTCACAGACCTTTGGATTTGTGGGATTTACACCTTGCTTTACATGTATAAATATGTGGGAATACAATGCTGAATGGGAGATTTAGGCCTCAAATGGAGATAAATAAAGAAAAGGGAAAGTCTCTTCAGGGATTCAGTCCAAAAAGAGGCAGCATAGCGAACTCAGCACACTAGATAAGAAAGAGAACCATCATAGGTACATTCAGTGCTGCGAGAAGGATTACTGGTTGATTTGTGCTTCCATTCATTTGTATATTCAAATCTGAAATTTAGGATCTATTTGAGACAGTTTTGATGCAAGTTACACAGTTAAGGTCTACTTTAAATATTTCTGTTCCTCATCTGACTTTACTAACCAGCCTTGATTTGAGGTTGCACATTAAATATGAAATAGAATTTTTTACTAACAGGTTATAGCACTCCATTATCTTCATTTTACAGTGAACCGTTCAAGCATTACTAATGGTGCCGCTAATGGCTGTGCAGTGATTTGGTACAAAGTAGGTCTCACTTGATAATAGCTAGTGAAGTCTGGTCAAACGGTTGACATTTAACTGACATTTATTGGGGCGAATTTCCCGCCATCTCTGGAGATACACCACACATGTCCTAACCAGCGGTTCTTCTTGTCTTCTTGACTTAATGCATGAATGAATGTAGGCCTGAGTTTGCTTTTTAATGTTAAGAGGGGATGATTTTACACTTTTGTAGCCTTCTTTTTTCTATTTATGGATGGATTGTTTGCAGAAGAAGCATCATGAAAAAAGTAATTTTTTACATGACAATTTTTATCCTCTCTCTGATTCTTAAAATTAAAGGGATCTGACCAAACCGTATTCCACATAGAAGTTATTTTATTTCACAAAAACGATATATCATGTAGGCTGCTGTAACCTTTTGACATCATATACGAACCCAATATATTGATACACTTTAAATTTCATTTCAACAGTTTACATTAAACGGCATTTTCGACATTATTTTGTGTCTAACTGACCATTTAAGTGCAATAAGTTGCGAAAAAGACCTGAATTGCATGATCACATGTTGTCTAAGAGTTTTCTGTGTGTGTCTCAGTCAGTGCAAGTTATTTTTTATTGCTAATGCACTTAACTCTTTGTACCATCATCACATCCTGCACATTATTTTCTTTATTTTCATGCATGTTTCTTTATTGCGCTAACATGTCTTTTAGCAGTCAAGCACTGCACAGATATATTTACATATATCGTAATATACACAATATAGCAAAATCTCTATCGATGCACACTTTATATCATCGCCATGATATATATTGTCATACCACCAAGTTTAATGACAGAATGTTCAATTTGGGATTAATTCACCCTTTATCAGGTTAATTAAGTACTGTTCCTTTAAGGCTATATGTAAATACCTCTCTTTTGATTGGCTAATCCTCACAGATTTTCTACAGTCTGTGCCAGTAGCTGACAGATTTGTCACTACATTTCTTCTGAGATTGCAATGGTTGTGATATGATGTCAGCCTCTTTTTAAAAAACATAAATTCAACATATAACAAACAGTAAAACAGTTTAAACACAGCGAAACGCAAAACTGCATTGCATGAGCTTGCGTTTCCGGACTCTAGCATTTGCATGTGTATGAATAGAAGTAAATGTAACTTGAAGAGAATTTTATTTTACTAATAAAAATAAAATAAAACACTAAATATAAAGGAATCAGTAAAACCATGGCTATTATGTCTACCTTGTTCATGAAGCTTTTGTATCCCAAAAGACCAATAAAAACACAGTTTTCTGACACATATCTACAATAATATTAAAATAAGAAAAGTAAAGTCGACAAAACTGTCTGGTGTGTTTGGGAGTGTGTCTGGGTTTCCCATGTGCTGGCCCAGAAGCAGATTGCTGTGCTCTCCCATATGAATGAGCTAATGAAGAAAATGGAGTAAAGAGGAGGTTCCAGATACATCAGTTTTTCCTGATACGTTGTTGCTAATCTCCCTAGCATTGCTTCTATAGAAGCAAAACATCAACCTCCAAACCACCACGGCACCGGGGTCTCGACTGCGGCAGGCTTCCCTTTCTGTCCTGCTCAATGACAAACCATCTGGCAGCAGCCAAGCATTTTTAATGGCTTCATTATAGGATGGGAATGTTTCAGCTGCAGAAGCTCTAGCGGCAGAGCTGCTTCACTTGCCATAAAACAAACAGGCCGATGCCAGCGATAACTCGCATCGTGTCGTTATGCTAATCGTAAAGGCCAGATAAAACCGGAAAAGACCACCATATACGACCAATGGATGTGACTTTGTGCATTAGAATTCTGACCGGACTGTCATGCAGCCTTAAAGAGAGAAAGACTGTGTGCTATTCAGGGCTGCACGATATATTTAAATCAAATTCATATCACAGTATGGATTAGTGATTTTGACTGTGATTTAATCAACATTTTCCCGCCATTGACGGAATTTTCTGGCTTTCGCTATTAAGCAATCTCTGGATCAAAACACAGGCAAAACAAGGAACAGAAAAAATCTATAAAAGCATTGCTTATGCACATTATGACAAAAGCTTGATCTTCTCAGCTTTTTGTCCAAAATGTTGCTTTTTTATGAAACTTACCCACTTTCAAGTGTGATAAAAAATTCATTTTCAAGATAAAAAAAGAAAGCATGAAGCTAGAATAAAACATTAAAGAGTTAAATAAAAATATGCCCACATTCAAAGTGCAGCAGCGTTTTACTCTGAAACCGGCAGTGCATACATTAATGTAGCTGGCAACCCGTCAAAATAAAAGCTTGAATGGTTTAAAGTCAGCATTATAAAAAAAGGGAGTTACGACAGTCTTTTCTTTCCTATTGTGATGTGAAACAGCTTCTCAAACAATAAAAAAAATGCAGAGAAGGACTCGACTTTGTCCATGAGGAATCGATTGGACGGTTGTGGTTTGCTATTGCTGTGATGTCATGTGAGTGACAGGTTGTCCCGTCCTCGGCCAGTAAACATGTCATCAGAGAAGAGAAGAAATGTCACTGCAAGAAGGATGGAAAGGTATTTTGATTAAAGATTACAGTTTAAAAATTTAAAAAAAATATTAAATTTAGTGCTGGGCAACGATTAATCACAATTAATCGCATCCAAAATAAAAGTTTGTGTTAACATAATATATGTGTGTGTACTGTGTATAATTATTTTTTATATATAATTATTCACGTATGCATTTATATATTTTAGAAACATTTGCATGTATATACTGTATATATATTTATACATAATTAATATTATATATAAATATAATATTTTATATATAAATAACATATTTTCTTAAATATATACATGCATATGAGTGTATTTATATATATATATATAATAATTATACACAGTACACACACATATATTATGTTAACACAAACTTTTATTTTGGATGCGATTAATCGCGATTAATTGTTGCCCAGCACTAAAATGAATTAAAAAAATAATATTAATGATGTGAATGGACACATAATTTAGAAATGTAATTTTACAGTTATAAAATAAAATGAATAATTATTACATTATTATTATTTAAATACTTTGTTTCTTATTTTACAGTATAATATTTACAGCATTACAATATATTTCTTTTTAAATATATAATTTCATAATATAATTATTACAATGACTTTTATTATTACTGAATTGGTCAGGAATGTGCCCTCTCAAATGGAGAGATATAATTTGTTAAAACTCTGTTGACTTTATGGTTACTGAGGTCTGCTGTTCTTGTAAAGAGTAAACCCAAGACTGAACATGCTAAAAATGCTCACTATAGAAGGATTAATTCTTTCTAAATATATTCAAGTCATCTGGTAAACGTTCCTGTATTTATTAATATTGTAATATAAATTTTTTTTTCTTCTAGTCCCTAGTCACAACCCCATTTAGTGAAGGTTTGACACTGTCCCATTTCCAGGCTTTACATATCCAATGGAGATTGTGTGTTATGAAGTGCAGTCTACCAAAAGGCAAATGTTTATCCGGCATGTCATGTGTGCAGTCTCTGGTGCCAGGCCATGGAAAAAAGCTTCAAGCAAAGACTGAAAATACAAATACGGACGCAAATACGATGCACCATCTGGCCAGGGCACTGATATCCCTGATTCATTTGTTTCAGAGTGACTGGGTATACATTTAGATGCAACAACCCAGTCGTTAACATTGGTGATTTTTACTCCGAATCTGTCGGCGACAGCACAGGAATACATTACTCTTGCTGAAACTCTCCTGGAGGCGAGCTTGGTACAGTGTGACAGCATGCTCACGCTCCCACTCTTAGACACACAGAGATAGAGAGAGAGAGAGAGAGAGAGATAGAGAGAGAGGAGTGTGCAACATAGAGAGGGGATCGAGCGATACAGCTATTCCCAGCATTAAGCCAAGGGCTTTTAATTGGAATGTGCCCTGGAAAGCCCTGAGGGTGAGTGATGAATGAATGAGATGGCTCAGGTCCCCCCCAATATGGGTTGAGTCAGCACTACTTTAGCTGCATGAAAACACTTAATGGCTCATAAACTTGCAGGCCAGCTGAATTTCCCATTGGCTTTGTTCTACGATGCTGAAGACCGATATCTCGTCCTGCCAGCATTCGGCCAAACCTCTTGTTGTGCCGGAACGCCAGGATTGTTTTATTTTATCACTTTCATTTTCTTGTTTTTATATGCTTCTCTCTCTGAGGACAGTTATTTATCATGGGTCCTGCTGAGAGGGAAAAGCACAACAAAGCACAAACTCAGAGATGGGGAATGATTTATCGCCTCCAGCATTGCTCCACTTTTCCTCGCTGGAGCCAAACACACAAAAAAATCACCCCTACTTTGCTGTTGTGTAAGATTCAGGCCCCCTGAAGGACCCCAAAACGACCCCATTGGCTGAAAGAACTAGTTTTGGGCATTCTAATGGTGCCTGATCGGAAAGCTACCAACATCACTTGATGATTAATGTAGTCCGAACCATGAAGTTACATCAATTAAGGTGTTTTATATCATATAGAGTATTAAAGTATATAGAGTATAAAAACAAATATTACGTTTGCAGTTAGCATGCTATTGCTAATTATACATTCCGTTATTCAATCCCTAAGGTTAGCATGCTAATCATTTAGACTGCTAAGCTAAAATGTGTGTTGTAGGCTACTTCATTTAATCATATCAAAAGCACTACATGTTGTGCTATAATGTAAAATGGATATGGTAACACCACATATTTTTTTCTTCGTCAAAAATGTAATTATACATGTTTACACTTTGACAACTGGACAACATTAGAGTACAACAGGGGCTTAAGGTGCACAGGGGTAAAAGGGGCATTTGATCATTCTCTTTTAAACCACTAAATGGTACAAAAATTCAGCTCAGCACTTTTCTTAACAAACATTTTTGATCATGCACCTGGCAATTTGGCTGATCCTTGACGTGATCACGGACAACAACGCAAAGACGATTCTGAGCTGCGCTATGATCTAATATTTGATGTATTAAAAATGTTCTAGATTTATAAAGCAAATGAAAACTATTGTTTATCTTTTGAGACAAAGGTCTTCTTAATGATTTTCAAGAAATTAAAGCAACAGTAGCCTATTTCAAAAACGGAAGAATATGTTTAAGTATGATATTTGGGGTAAAATGCACCCCTCTGGTTGGGGCGAAAGGCACAGTAATTAACATGATAATAAACAGTTGCTTGACTTTTCCATTTGGTGACATGACATGATTAGATTAAGAGGTTAAATATCATATATAAAGTTGGGTGTCCACCTAAAAGTTAATCACCATATTTATAATGAAACCATCATATTAATCATTTCATATAATAAAATATCATCTACAGTAAAGCTAAATTGTTATGGGATCTCATTCAATGCTTTCAGAATCTTCACTTATTTTTCTGCATTTTTAAAATGAACATATTTTAACGACAGTATATTAACAAAAATGAACTTTATTTATCAAAATAAACCGAAAATAGTAAAAACTTTGCTAAAGAGATTAATTTAAACAATATAAACTATATGATAATACTTTGTGCCTTTTGCCCCATGCTGGTGGCCTTTTACCCATGGAAACAGGAAGTATGAAAAAAAGTCCATTGCCAAAGACATATGACAATAATATAGTCAATTAAATATCCACTCAAAATATGTGGTGTAAAATACATATACTAATCCTGCTACAATAAAAACTATAACAACAAGAAAAAGCATAAACTAACCCAGACTGGTATACTGGTCTTATGCTGCTTTCACATGCTATCAGAATGACATTTCCGGTTAAAAATTCGACATGAATGCCCTTTCAAGTCACATTTACCACTGGGAAGCTCTATAATTTTGATACGGTTCCCGAGTTGGGCGGGCCAAACATGAAATATGTCGGAATTGAGAATTATTGCTGTTGTGACTGCTAATATTTAGTAGTGTTTTCCACAACAGCTACATTCCTTGTCTTGTCCTTACAGCAGTGCATATTTACATATATGAATAATCATTTGAAGCATATTGTGAAGCATATGTTATACACAGTGAAAATAGTCTGTATTTGACCAAAATTCCAGAATAGCCAGCAAGCTGACTGTGTAGATAATTACGGTGATTGTTTATATGGTTGTCAATGAATGGGACACTAAATATAATTTTGGAAACCTGGTGTCCTCCATGATTCCTGTTTCCCACAACAACACATTTGAATGCAACAAGCTCGTAATCACGACTTCAGAAGTGGGAAGTAGGAAATTTTAGATTTAGCTTGAAGGCAGCAGTCTCCTAGGCTGGTCTAGTTTACTGTGTTTAGAGGGGTTTGGGTTTTGTTAGTTGAGAGACTAGCTGAAGGACCAACTAAACCCAGTTTGGCCAGTCGGGAGACCAGAAAATTAAGACATTTAAGCTGTTTTTTTTAAATTTTTTATTACCATTTAATATTGTTTAGCGGTTTAATTAATTGACCATTTTTACATTTATTTATTTCTGATTAGGCATTACAAACAGCTACCCTTTGGGGTTCAAGCGACTTCACATTCTTCAGGAAGAATGACACTGCATCCGAAATCACATACTCTCTTGAGTAGGTACTTATTTTGAATAAGTAGTTACTTCACAACCGGTAAAAAAGTATGTTCTATATAGAATGAATGTTTATAGTATTAATGTAATCTGGACGAACTACATTCGCTGTTGCCCTTATCATGTGACCTACCAGCGTCAGTTGTGTCACTTCACTGCCATTCACAAATCCTCTTCAGTGGCCTCATGGCATAGTAAAGTGTCCATCGTATGCACACTTCAGAATCTTGCCGGAAGGAGTAGGTCATCCGGGTATTTTTTGCCTACTCTCTATGAGTACTGTGAATTATGACATACTTCGTTTGTGACATACTGTTTTTCACCTACTATATAGTAGTGTTGTCAAAAGTACAGACTTCGGTACCAAGTCGGTACTGACATTTAAAAAATGTGACAATACCAGAATTTCCCTCTAGCATGAGAGCTGTTGAACACCTCTGATTGGCCATTGTGTTCACACACTCAACATATACTGTATGTCTCTGGTTGGCCATTGTGTTCACGCACTCAACATGTATGTCTTCAAAACATGTTGTCTTTACCAAGCTCTTACATACAAGGGAGCGTTTGAAAGCAGCCGTCTATCAGCAGGATCCGGCTTTCAGTGGATATATTAGGGATCTGTTGATAGACGCCTGGTTTCAAACGGTCCTGTGTGTAAGCGCTCGGTGAAGATAACGTGTTTGAAGGGTTGATATTGTAGCCAATCACAGACATAGGCCTATATGTTGAGCGTGTCAACACAATGGCCAATCAGAGGTGTTTAAGAATCAGGTATCGTCACATTTTTTAAATTTTAGTACCAACTTGGTACTAAATTCATACTTTTGATAACACTATATAGTAGGGAAGTATGCGATTTCAGATGCAGCCTGAATCTTTGACCCTGTCTCAAATGGAAACCTAATCCCTCACTATCTTCCTCAGTAAAAGTGCACATCAAAGGTGCATATCGACCGCAAAGCACCCTTCTGAAACCTAAAATGACAAATGGGGCACTACATTCAACTTAAGGACACACGCACGCGGCGGCCATTGTAAGTCCACATGTGCACATGAAGTGTGCCATTTGGGAGAGGGCCTTGCAATACACCGGCATTTGCTCCCTTCCTAGCATTACTTGTCGATTCCAGCATTCATCTAATGATAAACAAATGAGAGTGGAGGGGGTCTGTGCATACAGCTGCTGCTGTGCATGTGCCAGGGAGGAGCCCAGCTAATTACTCCACTAATAAACAGGCCATGAGAGCAGACTGGGTAATTTGTGCCATCTCTTACAGTAATGCATCTGTCAGTTGGCCACCCATGTGACCAGTTGCAGTCTTGCACAACCAGAACTGCCCCATGGTAAACTAGGACTGTCCTAAGGTTAAAAAGAGTCAATTCAGTGTCATCACGGCAGTGGGAAAGAGGTCTGGACGCAGCGGAGATGACTCCAGTACATTACTAGCTTTGCACCTCATGGCAAAGCAACTGGAAGCCCTCGGCACACTGTACATTCAAAGGATGACATTATGTATGATTCAGCTGTTTGCACAATGTTGCCTGTAGATATTGCCATTGCCATAGTGCTCTTCGGATGCTTCAAAAGCCACAGAGTGTTAGGAGGAATAAGAAAGGAAAATGGATTGTAAGGCTAGAAGGCTATGTCGCTTTTTATCATTTTAAAAACTGACTTCAGGAACTACAGTATTATTCTATTTCCATTTATTATTAGTGTTTGGGTGCTGCCGACATTATAACTATGCAAAGCTGAAACCTCTAAATGAATCCTTTTGATAAAAAAAGCAATCCCCTACACATGTCTAAAGTTGGAGTTTAGTGAGACTCGCTGTCTACTGCCTACATAGACAGCTGTCTTCTATGGCAGCATCCGGACTGAAATGGAAGCCCATACAGTAAGTGACTGATTTGATGTTGTACAAAGGCAAGCCGATGTGTCAAACAAACAGCGCTCTGCACATAAAGCACACAGGAGACATGACTCAGGCTACCAAAAAGGAATAACACAATTCTTCAAGCATAAATATACACAGAACACACAAATGTGGGTAAAATAGCATGTTTTTAATTCGATTATTAGTATTGAATACTTTCAGTTTTTAATGAAATATTAAATCTACTAATATAGATGAATTTAATATAACGTTTTTTATAACAGAATGGTACTTTAACACAAATACTAGCTTAAACCTTTTGGTTGTTAATGAACACCATGCTTCAGATTCTTAAAATTGTACCTAACCTGGAATATTCCTTCAAAAATCATGCTGGTTTTTCTAATCAAACAAAAACAAGCTGGCTCTTTTCAACAGGGTACTGAGACTCAAAACAGCTGTGACCACTGTGAAGTTCCACATTACACCAGTTTGCCACTGTGTACATGTCATGTGTGAAATGCAGAGGGTCTGCTGTTATTTTTAATCTTTGCATACAGCACCATGGGGTGGCTGAACCATGCAGCCGCAGATTCCATTGGCTGAGAAATCGTCTTCTGCTCGCAATGATAAAATATCTTGATTGTGAAAAGAACTCGTGCTAAACCCGCTCCCCTGCTATTTTATCTCTCAGATTCCCATTTTTCCCACTTCCCGTTTCCGTATGAGGCCAACTCACTTAGCTCTTTCCTACCTGTTATTCTGTATAAAATAATGAATTAAGGTAATAACCTTTACAACAGAAAGAGGGCATGATAAATAATTTGAATGGTAAAATAAATCTCCATGTTAACCATATAAATATATTGTTTCCTGTGTAAGTGTTGCATAGAGGGCGCTCATGAGGACAAGAGTTAGTGTGGAAAGAGTAAGAGTGAGTGAACAAGAATTTAGGCTGGTTAGAGTCATGCTAATTGAGTTCTGAGAAATTACTAAATAAAGAGTTACATTCTACATGCCTTGTGATTTTATTTACCTAAATATTTTCATAATTAAAGTGTCCCTTATGTCCATTATGCTTTTTCGGATATTTCTTTCATGTAATATGTAATAGCTGTTTGTGAATGTAAAAAGTCTGCAAAATTTCCTTGATCAAAATGCAGATAAATGGAGTTATTAGCCCCTTTCACACATATAGTCTTTACTGGTAAATTACCGGTAGATTACCAATAAAAATATCATGTGTGAACAGGACCTTTTCAAATATGCCGGTAAATTGCTTCCGGCAATTTACCTGTAAGGGAAGTTGTAACATTACGAGTAAATTACCGGTAAATGCGCTGTGTGAACGCGGAATGAAGATTACCGGTATTTTGCACGTACAAGTTCAGAACGCACTGACGTAAGAGGTGATTTGGGCCAATCAGAAGCGTTAAAAGAGCAACGGCTCTGAGCCATTTATAAAATTATGGCGCAGATGAAGTCTTTACTCAGCACTGTTTGCTAATGTCTTCAAATTGGAGTGATACTGAAACTAAAGTGCTTCTCCTCATCCAGCCGGATGAAGAGATTTGTCAACAACAGTTAGAAATACTGTCACGTATGATAAAATAACTAGCCTTCTTCATGAACAAGGCATAAACTTCCGGTTAATGACATCATCACAGAGTTTACCGGTATTTTGGAACTGATGTGTGAATGGTCTGTTGCCGGTAAAAAGCCAGAACGCTGTTGCTTGTGTGAACAGCACGTTTTTAAATTTACCGGAAAAGTTGTTCTGGCAATTTACCGGGATTGCTGTGTGAAAGGGGCTTTTGTCTCACAAAACAAAGAACTGATTCTGAACTGCCTAAAATGAGTCGTCAGTAATTTCAGTTTTACTTCCTGCTCAAACATACAGAGTAACAAATTTGCATAATGCCAGCCTATGTTCTTCTTTAGCTGTCCACGAACAATGTCTACTTTGACCCTCAAACACTGTAGTTGTAGCTGAGGCCTGGAAGAGTTTGGTTCATATTGTCGACATGTCGAGAAGACGCTGTTTTCTGCGCTGGGAAAGCATATTCACTTTGCATGGATGAGGACTCAGGCTCGAATTGATACGGTAAAATCAACGTCGTCGTTGCTGTTTATATCAATGTGTATTAAGCGCCGAGGAAGCCTCCAGAGCTGAAATTCAGATATGGTAATGACTATTTAGTTTCCGATGCACTGTAATTGGTAGACCAATCACAACAGACTGAGCCATCTGACCAATCAGGGAAGCATTTCCCAAAAGCAACTATGGTTGCAAGTTCCGTCGTTAAAATAGATTGAACTTGTGACCATAATTGGCTGACGATGTTTTTGGGAAACGCACCCCAGAGCAGAGTAGGCTCCTTGAAAGGGAGAGGTTTAGAGAGACTGAATCCTTTATCGAACCGTTTCAGAGACTGTGAAAAATGAGGTGATGCTGCAATGTATATTATAAGAAAAATAAAGTGTTTTTTTGACCTTGAGTGCATGTAAACCTATTGCAGGAGAGCTCCAAAACAAAATTGGAACTTTTAAAAAAGCATAATAGGGGCACTTCAAGATTGTAAGGCTTACTGACTTACTACAAGCATAACACAATAGTTTCAAGTTCAACAATCCAAATTATATTACAAACACAGCAGCTATGCAATACAAAAGACTTCATGTGAAATCTTTTTATTTTTTATTTGCATTAACCATAAAGTCTCCAGGGATGCCCAGTCTGTTGTTTCTCAACATTTAATTCCACTTGTAGGCGACTCACATTTTGCCCTTGAAAAAAAAGCTCATCATCATTAGAGTAAAGCTGCATTTTCTCAACACACGCTTGCTCATTTGGTTCACTCAGAGCTAATGGTGCCTTTAGTGTCACGCCACTCAATCAAAGTCCTGGTCTCTAGGCCTCTCTTTCAACGTGGCATCACACATTTGTGCGAATGCCACTGAGCTGTAATTCAAATTGATTCTCTGAATGGTCGTTTAGAAGCTCAGCTAAGATCATTGTGACTGTAATATTTCTTAGAGCACATCAAAGCACAGTTTTAATAGAGATGAATCGAATGGAGATCTAAAAGAAAAATATCCACTGCAGACCTCAAATATAAACTCCCATGGGCACAAACATCTACAGAGCAAGTGTTGGCCTACTACTGAGGCAGCTAATAGGAATAAACTCAACTGACATTTAATGGGTGTTTATTTTGGAGGGAATCTCTGTTCTAAAGGCTGCGAAGCCAATTGTGAAGGTGGCTGGGATGCTTTGTGTATGCGAAATGACGTCTAAGTCTTGTGTGGTTGCAGTGAAATCTGCTAAAGAGTTGATATAGATGTTTTGCATTCTGCTTCAGAAGTGAAAACCACTAAAAACACTGGGACCAAAGCAACCAGCTACCTTAGACCTTTTTCCACCTCTCTATAATTTGGTGTAAAGCAGGGTTCGAAATGAGGGGGGTCTGGGGGGGTCCCGGACCCTCCATAAGTCATTAAGGACCCCCCATAAGAATTTATTTTTGGATTTTGGGGGGTCCCCGACAAATATATTTTAACATTAAAAATGATTGTGAAAATTATAGGTCTTTAGTGACACTTTATATTTATACCAGTAATTATTTAATTACAGCGCGAGGCAGCTATAGGGCAGCTAGCCTATTAGCCGAGTGAGTTGTTGTTGTGGTGCTCCCGCTAATGTACGGACGGTAACAAAGTTGCGCTGTTGGGGCTCGCGCAGTTATACCATATTCATTTGTAGTTAAGAAACAATATATAGCCTACACACGACCAAAGTGCTGTTTTCCTGAATGCCATCACGATTGAAACCGAGATATTGATTTCATAACAGTTCAATAAACAAATAGTTAAAATAATTAAAATTAAGTTACTTACATTTTTAGACGCAATGGCTGTTTTTGTTCTGTTTCAGCAGCGAAAATAGTTCCAAACAACAGAACCACAGCGCATCTCAGAGCAACACTCATGATTCATTACTAAATAATTCAGCGTTTTGAACTATTCGCTCGAGTCAAAGATTCAATTACCCATTATTAAAACTCCTCATTCTGAATAAATCAGCCGTTTGAACGAATCGTTTAAATGAATGACTCAATGACTCGCTCATTCAAGACGGTCGCCTGCCACCTCCTACTGGCGGTTTAGTTTCAAAGCATCATTCTTTTCAACATTCCTTAATTGTATATTCAAAAAATATTTAAAACAATCTCAGAATCTCATTTAATACGGTTATAATTTTTCAATGTAAATTATTTAATTTGTTTGGTAACAGCCGCTAGGCTGTCTTATTATTTTAATTGAATGTAGCCTATTAATACAATGTAAGAATTTGAAATTAAATTTAGAGCATACACTAAATAAAATTAGGGGAAAAGTGCCCTTTTTAAAGGTACAAAA
Organism: Chrosomus eos; assembly: GCA_036326025.1. Lineage (NCBI taxonomy): Eukaryota > Metazoa > Chordata > Actinopteri > Cypriniformes > Leuciscidae > Chrosomus > Chrosomus eos. The sequence goes on from CM070835.1 coordinate 25,684,242, forward strand.
AAATTATTCAGATAAGAGTGTTTACAAAAATGAAACATTGACTATTTAAGTTTAAAGGGAGTAAAGCGTCTGTTTAGGCTATAAAGGAAATTTAATTTTGCCAAAAGAAGAACTTTTATTTTAAATAAATGTTGCTTTAAAAAATCTGCCTTCTTCAGTGTGATATGTTACCATATTATCATGCTTGATTGAATATTTGTAATGTGATGATCAGATGCAGATATCTAAATCAAAGAATATGAGTGGTTGGCGGATGGATTATTATTTATTTTTAACAACAGATTCGAGTGACTCAAAGTGCACCAGATTAATGAATTTATCTTTAAAATGTACAAAATTTTCTCCGGGGGGGCATGCCCCCGGACCCCCCTAGTGTCACGATTTTGCCACCTCTGCCTCATTTTGAGTAAAGAAGAAAACCCTGACATTGATCCATATAATTTTGCGTACAGTGTAGCAAGATAGTCTTCAGAATTGTGTTTTAATTACATACATTTTAGGGGACCCCCCAAGAGTCAGAAGTCATTTCGAACCCTGGTGTAAAGGATTGTCTGATGCCAAAAATCTGACCCTCTCTACCACAAATATTCTCAAATGGCCTGTGAAATATTCTTTGACTGTCAACTGTAATTAAATTAAAAGCTTTTATGTGTTTTAGCAGATTCACTTTGGTGGGTGAAAAGAGCAGAATGAGGTATAGTTAGGGAAAGTTAGGCATTTTGTTTTGCCTAAAAAAATCTCATCAAAAGCTTTTTTTGCCATGTGTTCCTATAGGTGTCTAGTAACACCTCCCAATTTATCCACGGCCAAATCCTCGGGGAAACGCCTCGAGAGGCTTTCAAAGTTGGGGTGCCCAGAGGGCCTGGGTAAAAATAATGAATTTTTTTTTTTTTTTTTTTTACCAAAGTTAGCTTTTGAGATGTCAAACTAGGGGTTTTTAGGGGTGCTGAATCTATCCCAGCCATTAGTTTTGAGTAAAAATGACTCCTTAATCTAGAGCTGCACGATTATGACAAAAATCATAATTGCCCCTTATTCCCTTGAAAGTGCATCTATCCATCATAAAAGTGCATCTGTCCATCATAAAAGTGCATCTGTCCATCATAATAGTGCATCTATCCATCATAAAAGTGCATCTGTCCATCATAAAAGTGCATCTGTCCATCATAAAAGTGCATCTGTCCATCATAAAAGTGCATCTGTCCATCATAAAAGTGCATCTGTCCATCATAAAAGTGCATCTGTCCATCATAAAAAGTGCATCTATCATTATTAAAGTGCATCTGTCCATCATAAAAGTGCATCTACCCATCATTAAGGTGCATCTGTCCATCATAAAAGTGCATCTATCCATCATAAAAGTGAATCTGTCCATCATAAAAGTGCATCTATCCACCATAAAAGTGCATCTATTCATGATAAAAGTGCATATCCATCATGAAAGTGCATCTATCCGTCATAAAAGTGCATCTGTCCGTCATAAAAGTGCATCTGTCCATCATAAAAGTGCATCTATCCATCATAAAAGTGCATCTGTCCATCATAAAAAGTGCATCTATCATTATTACAGTTTTTCTCAATTGCTTAAACACTATAACCAGGCTTTTGAACTAAAATTTCAAAACCATAATGGCATTTATCAAAAAGCACACCCATTTCACTAAACTATAAACACTATTCCCTGTTTTGACACATGAGTCAAAATTGTTGAACTATCACTGCAAAACTCTACACACAAATCCCTTAATATTTCATTGCCTACACCATGTGGTCATTTAGAAAGCACTAGCATTCAATATTGTTCACTTAAGTCAGCATAGTTTCAGCTCAAATAGCACACAATTACCCAGGTGAAAACACTAAGAGTCACAATTTAACACACATCAGTCAGAACTTTCAAGATACATAAAAGTGCCAGAGTCAGTTCATTTGAGTTTTGGAACAATGGATCCACAAAGAAATGAAGGAAGAGGTCGAGGAGGGAGCGGAAGAGGACGTGGTGAAGGAGGAAGAGGACGTGGTGAAGGAGGAAGAGGATGTGGTGAAGGAGGAAGAGGACGTGGTGAAGGAGGAAGAGGACGTGGTGAAGGAGAAAGAGGACGTGGTGAAGGAGAAAGAGGATGTGGTGAAGGAGGAGGAAGAGGATGTGGTGAAGGAGGAAGAGGACGTGGTGAAGGAGGAAGAGGACGTGGTGAAGGAGAAAGAGGACGTGGTGAAGGAGAAAGAGGATGTGGTGAAGGAGGAGGAAGAGGAAGAGGATGTGGTGAAGGAGGAGGAAAAGGACGTGGTGAAGGAGGAAGAGGATGTGGTGAAGGAGGAGGGAGAGGAAGTAGAGGAAGAGGAGGACGTGGTGAAGGACGAGGTAGACGAGGTCAAGGTGGAGGTGGTGGTGGAGGTGGTGGTGGAGGTGGGAGGAGGAGGAAGGGCAAGGAGACAAGCAGTCTCGGAGGAAATTAGAGCCACTTCAGTTGATCATGTCCTTGTCCATGGCATGTCTATGAGGGAGGCTGGGCAACGAGTACAGCCTAATTTGAGTTGCTTTACCGTCGCCTCCATCAGAACTTTCAGGAAGGAAAACAGGTAAGTGCACTTACAGTAAGACTGCTCTGTAACTTGTGCTGTACTCTGTGCTTTGACATCACATCTACTGTTCCACTATGTAATATGTACTACTGTACTACTGTAATAAAGAAATGCATCAAAAATCAGTATGTTTCCATTTTTTCCTGTAAAAAGGATGTGTGAGAGTTACAGTAAAAAGTATTTTTTTTATAATATTTTTTTTTTTTTTTTTTACTGTGTAGTACATGAATGAATAAAAATGTGCCAATGTATCAGTTGGTTGTATCCTTTTCTTTTGTGAAAATGTTTGTGAGGAGGGGAACCACAAGTAACATAACTTTTGGAAATGATGTTTTGAATTTATTGCACCAGTGTGTTAGACTATGTTGTAGTGTGTGTTATTTTGAGGGCTTGTGTGTCCCGTCTGAGGGCAAAGTTTGGTTTTTCAGCAAGAGTAAATGGTTTTGAATGTAGAGCTTAATTTTGACCTGAAAATAGGTTGTTTGGGAAACTGGGTGAGACGTTATGGATTTGTGTTTACTGTTTTGAGAATACGAGGCATAGTTTCAAGAAATGTGTTTAAGCAATCGAGAAAAACTGTAAAGTGCATCTGTCCGTCATAAAAGTGCATCTACCCATCATTAAAGTGCATCTATCCATCATAAAAGTGCATCTGTCTGTCATAAACGTGCATCTATTCATGATAAAAGTGCATCTATCCATCATAAAAGTGCATCTGTCCGTCATAAAAGTGCATCTGTCCATCATAAAAGTGCATCTATCCGTCATAAAAGTGCATCTGTCCATAAAAGTGCATCTGTCCATCATAAAAGTGCATCTATCCATCATAAAAGTGCATCTATCCATCATAAAAGTGCATCTATCCGTCATAAAAGTGCATCTGTCCGTCATAAAAGTGCATCTATCCATCATAAAAGTGCATCTATCCATCATAAAAGTGCATCTATCCGTCATAAAAGTGCATCTGTCCATCATAAAAGTGCATCTATCCACCATAAAAGTGCATCTATTCATGATAAAAGTGCATCTATCCATCATAAAAGTGCCTCTATCCATCATAAAAGTCCATCTATCCGTCATAAAAGTGCATCTGTCTGTCATAAAAGTGCATCTGTCCATCATAAAAGTGCATCTGTCCATCATAAAAGTGCATCTATCCATCATAAAAGTGCATCTATCCATCATAAAAGTACATCTATCCATCATAAAAGTGCATCTATCCGTCATAAAAGTGCATCTGTCTGTCATAAAAGTGCATCTATCCATCATAAAAGTGCATCTGTCTGTCATAAAAGTGCATCTGTCCATCATAAAAGTGCATCTATTCATGATAAAAGTACATCTATCCATCATAAAAGTGCATCTATCCGTCATAAAAGTGCATCTGTCTGTCATAAAAGTGCATCTGTCCATCATAAAAGTGCATCTATCCATCATAAAAGTACATCTATCCATCATAAAAGTGCATCTATCCGTCATAAAAGTGCATCTGTCTGTCATAAAAGTGCATCTATCCGTCATAAAAGTGCATCTGTCTGTCATAAAAGTGCATCTGTCCATCATAAAAGTGCATCTATTCATGATAAAAGTGCATCTATCCATCATAAAAGTGGATAGATGCACTTTTATGATGGACAGATGCACTTTAATGATGTCTCACTTTTAAGATTGGCAAAAAAATGCCTAACAATGCCTAAAAAAAAAAAAAATGCCTAAAAATGCCTAAGAATTTCTGTGATTCTCCAAATGAAACAAACAGAAGTGACCGCATAATGTCCCTTTCCATGTAGAGACTACTGAAAACTAATACACTCCACTTATGTTTTCTACTGTTTATATTTTAGTGTATCAAGATATTGATATATTTTTTAGCAAATTGTACTATAACATTTTTTTAAGAGGGTTTTTAAATAAAACCATCAAACTCCAGTCCAGTTTTAACATCTATAACAGACAGTTTCACTGTGCATGTTGCATAAACATGGTGCATCTGTACACTTTGACTTTAAAATGTCCCTAATGTAAAAAATTTAACCAATGCCCTTGGGTCAGAGCATGTAAAAACACTTTCTTACCATACTGGACAGGACTTTTCAAACACTAATGAATAATACAAGGCTGCTAAATCTAATTTTGCAGGAACATTTGGTTAAGAGAATAACAGTTAGTTATTCGCTTGGCTATCCAGCAAAGGTCGATTATTTAAGTAAGTATGTTATTACCAATCAAATATTGTGGTACATTCAGTCCAGATTCCTCTTTGATCAAAGAACAATTTCAGCCCTGTGTGCAATTCCCTAACTCAATTCCCCATTCAATCAAGAAAAGAAACAAGTCTTTCAAAGTGTTCTGCACTGAAACTTTTTCTTCTTTCTGGATATTAAACTTGAATCACAAAAACTTTTATTGGGCAAAGTGAGTCAGTTTTATGAGGAAGTGCAAATACATTTGACCTCGAAGCATTTCTTTCCTGAGGAATCTAAATATAACGGGAGCATTGCAAGAAGACAAAATAAAACATTCCCACTAAAGCTGTCTAGATTTATTAGAGAATTTAAACCTTTACCCTTTAGCCAACATATAGTCTTTCATGCACATTTTACATCAAATATATACACAAGCACACTGTCAAGCACAAATGTATATTAAGGTCCAGAGCATCCATCCACTGGATACCATATGTAGGTCTTCATTTGGTTACACTTCATTTTAAGGTGACATATTTTGTACTTACTCAAATAAGTACTAAGCAATATTGATTAACTACATGCACTAGTTACATGTAGGATTTGGATTAGGGATAGTTATGTTGTCACCTTAAAATAAAGTGTTAGTCTTCATTTGAACAAATCTTACTGATTCTGGCAGTGAGCATGAGTTATGCAATACTTTTTCCCCTCATATATATTTTTTTCATATCTTATGGCTGTTGGCATAAATAAAACTATATACTGTACAGTATGTCTGCACATTGTGATATTCAATGCTCTGCACCATAGACATTTCATTTGACTCATCTGAATGAATTATTTATGGTTTTATTTGCATAATCTGCAAGCATATGATAATATACACTCATATATGTAATCACAGACCCTACATATTAAATCAATAATTTATTATATTACAGTTGTGATTTCAGGTACATTGTGGATAAATGGGATTACTATTTTATTTATTTTTTTAATACTGTGGGAAAATGAAATAGATTACAATGGCTCTGTAGAAACTAATTTATCTGGGCAAATGCAATACTACACAATCTCATTAAACAATTACTAGCAATGCTGTTTTGTTGTTTCATTATATTATTATGGATCACACTTAATTATTATGATAATACGCAACGAACAGCAGAGGAACGCAGTCTCAAAGTCAAAAAACTCATTATGAAGAACTTGATGACTTTAGTTAAAGATCAGTTTTGCTTCTAAAACAAAACAAATATTTAATGTATGGTTTTATTTTTAGCTTTACCTTTCAATTGTTGGTTTATTTCACATGGACATTTTTATTTCTCCCTTTTCAATATTTTATGTTCACTTTGTTTACAATGGCCCGAAGCCACACTTTATATATATGCCTCAGCTCACTCGGCAACAAAACATTGTTTGCTACTTTCATTGTAAAATGGTTTCTATATTGCTTTGAGGATATTTGAAGAGTTCAGATGCAAAAGCCTCTAAATGCCATCTGAAATTTTCTTCTAAAATGATCATTTTTATCAAGCTCGTATATTTAAATTCAGTAATTTCACTTAAATGACAAATAATGGGTAATTTTTCTTGCCATTTAAGTGAAATTATTCAACTTAAATATACGAGCTTGATAAAAATGATCATTTTAGAAGAAAATTTCAGATGGCATTTAGAGGCTTTTGCATCTGAACTCTTCATTTGTAGTTGAGAGGCACAAACTGCTAATGAAGTGGCAGAAGATAAAACCTGCAAACAGCACGGCTCATTGATTATGACACCGTCACGTGATCTCTCCTTCATGAATGAGAGAGGCACTATTCACTCACCAGGAGCGTGACTGATTAACACATGGACATTTATGCTGGAGGCTGACGTTACATCTTTATTTTCACATATTAGAGAAGATGCTGCAGTGCACATCGACGGCGGTGGAGATCTAAGCGATGCATAAGCACTCGACTGCCTCCTCAGTATTTTCTAATTAAAGGCAGTGCAGGCTTTAGCAGAATGGAGCAATAAATCACCCGTTCTCAGGTGCATTGCCCGTGAGGTGGCATTTTACTGTCAGTTAAAATGACTGTGCCTCGCCTCAATATTTCTGTGCAGAAATACCTCACCTCAAAGAGAGAGAGAGAGAGAGAGAGAGAGAGAGAGAGAGAGAGAGAGAGAGAGAGAGAGAGAGAGAGAGAGAGAGAGAGAGAGAGAGAGAGAGAGAGAGAGAGAGAGAGAGAGAGCTCACTTCAAATATGCAAATTAAGCTCTAATTGTCTTATCAGGGTACATGACTCCTCTTGACCCCTTCAAGTACAAAACTGTGCCAAACCACACTAAACAGCACCAAAGTTTAAATCATTTTTACTTGGTAACTCTTTAGAGTAATGTTCCGTCATTCATGAATAACTAAACAGGAACAAATGTGTAACGCATTATTAAATCTAGTAACCACTATTACTAACAAGATCTTGATTAATGAATTAGCAATTAATAGTGCTTAGTCGAATGTGTTAGTTTATTATTAGAAAATCAATAACTACTATTTTTCATACCTCCCAGAAGACTACTACAGGTTCATAATTAACATGAATAATGTATAATGTATAATTAATTCTAAAAGTGAAGATCATGGTAACCCACTAATGACTCAAGTATTATCAAATTATTTAGAAGGATATTATTTGGATCAGAATTCTAAAGGGAAAAACATGATAACTAATATGACTGCAGTCACTGTAAGGTTTTGGATATTAATTCCTTCCTATGGATTTGGTAAAACTTGAGTCATTCTGGGGGACTTGTCCTGATGGTGGTTACGGCCCTGCTGCTAAATACAAATGACAGTCTATGCTACCGAATATTTTTTTCTATTATTTAGTTATCAGAGGATTTTTCATTTCGGGGAACATTTACAACAATATCAGCATAATTTTTTTTACTTAAAGGATTAGTTCACCTCAAAATGAAAATTTCCTAATAATTTACTCACCCCAATGCCATCCAAGATATCCATGTATTTCTTTCCTCAGTGGAAGAGAAAATAATTTAGGAAAGAAAGGCATGGATATCTTGGATGGCATTGGGCTGAGTAAATTATTAGGAAATTTTCAACTAATCCTTTAACTACATTTCAGAAAGAAAGAAAAATAAAACATGTAGTTTCAAGTTATTTCAAAGAATATTGACGTATGTTTCGTGAATGAATCATTCTTTTGAGCGATTCTGTTCAATGAATCGGTTCACAAAGATTGACCTTTTTTTCACGAATCGTAATTGCAGTGGTTCCTGAAAGTCTTGTCCTCGAGAATTATCCGAAAGTAATGCCATCAGAACTCGATTGTGCGGAGGATTGACTGAATCCATTCAAGAAGTTACAAAAATAGCCGAATGCATTTATCCTACATGCATATGGATTTGTTAATGCTCCACTGACTGCTGTCTTCTTGGACACAAAGCAGCGTACACGATACAAACACCTTTATGCCTGTTGAGAAATATATATTGCCTCTGGCTGTGCAGCATGAGAACAGAAGCCATTTGGTTCTCCTACATGTTTAAAAGAGAAGTGTGCGGCAACAAACACGATTGAAAAATAAAGATTGATGCTTTCAAACAGGTGCACACTTTGCTCATCTTTCATTGGTCTGTCAAACAGATAGTCCCGCCCCAAACTCAATGATTCAGCCAATGTTACTGTGTACCTCTCAAAGGCAGCAACAGTGTTACAGACTACTGCAAAATTAGCCTACAAATTGCACGTTTATAGTTTTCTCAGCACATTAAGCTTGAAGAGATGGTGTTCTAATACTGAAAAATGACACACTTCCCCTTTATGCAAGCTTTAAAAGAATAAAGATGCAATCAGGTAGAACAGAAATACAGCATAATGCACCTGAAGAATAAGGTGAAGACAGAACCCTGCAAAACTTAGATTGCAAAGTGTTTTTTACTGTCACATAAATTAACTGTAATGGAAAGTTAATGAGATGCACAAGCAGAATGCATTAATACAATCAATCTCTTTGTAATATAACAAAGGTCCCAGGTAAGGTGAAGCCATAAAACGGTTGCATCAGCCACACATGGGTTCATGCTGTTGTGTGCTAAAATCAAGGTTCTTAGATATTGATTTAGTTTAATGTCTTAAGAGATCATCAATGAACCACAACAAAACATTTGGTTGATCTTGAGTCAACAAGATGCACAATGTTAGGAACATTATTTGGAATCATGTTATAACAGTGCCTTGTTGGCATTACTTTAACTTCTTCTTGAGTCAATATGAATATGAGTCAAAATGGATTCTTGTTTTGATGCCTGACACCCACTTTTGAAATAGTTGCCCAATATATCTATTTGCTCTTTATAAGAATGAAAACTAATGTGGAATGCTTCCCACATACACATTTAAATTCAATATAAAACAGCTTTGTTGCTTTATAAATCTGAATATTTCTGAGTGAAACAGCATATTGAATGAGAAAAAAAATGGTGTGGGAATTGGATATGTTCTTAATAAGTATTATGTTCTTGTTTTCCAGTAAAAAAAATATATCTACACAGGCATAGAACAAGATATATTATAATTTCATAAAATTTCATTCTTGATTTAGAAATGATTAAAGTCCCCCGTACTGAAAATCAAGCTTTTAATGTTGTTTATATGTGGTGTTTTTAATATGCTTTAAGACAAACCATGTGCAAAATCATAAGTCAACACCATTATTGAGACGGTTTTGAACACGGTTTGACGGTTTTTAAACACGGTTTGAAATAACTGGTGTTTCTTATGTCACAAACCTAGTAACCAATCACGTCAATGTGTGATCGTCAACGAGTGGATCTCTGAGCTGGTGTGAGTAAGTGGTGATGAGGCTTATTTGCATATTCATAGTAAATGAGGCAAGGTTGTACAGTTACATCAAGCTTTAAGGCATGAAGCATTTTTTTTGAAGGACATTTTTTTTAATGTCATTTTGGTGACCAAAGATGAGTTTTAAGGGATGCAATTATTAGCATTGGATTTTTTTCTAAAATGGAAGAATACATGCCACTAAATTATAATGTTACATTTTATTAGATTTATGACTATTCAATGGTGAAAATATGTCTGGTAGGACTTTGTTTTTTCCATTGGGAACTGATTGGATTATTAAAACCCCAATGATTTTTCTTTTCTTTTCGGAATTACATGAACTTATGAATTGTTCGTAAGACCCGTAACATGCAGTAAGAAAGTGTAAAATAAATATTAATTTCATGTTGACTTTAAGGTCACGAGTTCTTTAAGAAACTGAAATGCCAGTTTATTAATAGTTTGGAGGATGACTGTCATGTAATACAATAGTATCTCAGCAGAATTGAAAAATGACACTTTCTTAAAAATTTAATTTGCTCGCAGTCACAGAACATACACTGTAATTTTATTGATAAGCGAGGATGGGGACAGGAGACTCTTCTTTATCTCAATTGTGGCTGGGAATGTTCTTATCTGCTCTGGGCTCTACACAGATGGCTATAAGGTGACTGGCATGAATACTAATAACTTACTACTTTTCATAATGCATAATGAGTAGGCTTGAGTGAAGTGTCTAAAGCTGATGTGAATCCAGTTGTTTTGTTCTCAAAGAAGTGCAGCTTTTGCAAAGAGGCTTGTATGTTCCATTCGCAGAATGTCAGCTGATCTTCTATCTCCTTCTCTCCCTGCATCCTCACAGTCTTGACATTTCTCAGGATCGATAGAAGTGCCACACAGAGTGATCATATTACGCCACTATACTCAATTGCAACCAAATGACATGTAGAGATTATAGAGTCTTTCTTTTTTTTATTATATATAATTAGACCGTATTTTTGTCTTGTTTTCCAGTAAAAATATCTCATCTCAAAATGTACACAACAAGATGAGATAATTTGATAAGCAAAATGTCTTGTTTTCGAGAATATCAACAAAAAAAATTCTCCTTTTACTCCCAAAATTCACAAACACAACTAAATTTTATATGCAAAATTTTGTTCAATTTACGCTGTCAAAAATTGAAAATAAAACTTTTTAGCGGAATAATTCAGAATCATGCATAATGAATAAAGACATATTCTTTGAAAATAAGTCTTATTAATATTAGATGATGCTTTTAGGCCTTTTTATCATTATAAATAGCTATCATTTATAAAAGTATCAAATAAAAAGTTATCTTTTTTAATTATCTTTCCATCAATATTTTCCATTTGACCTCGAAAAGGACTGAAGCCTGAAACTGTGAACACCCTTTGAGTAAGCAGTAACTATGACGGACACTAATTTACAGAATTTCACTTAAGGCTAATTGTATGGATGATTCAGTCCTTCCAAAGTGTTGCATTTCACTCAGGAACTAACTCCTCATTATTTCAGGAGAGGGAGGCAGTGGCTTAAAAAAGCCACGACACTTAATAGACAGATGAAATAGAGAAATACAATTTGATTTATTTAAAGCTGAGATGTGTCTCTCCCCACACTCCCTCTGAACACAAGCACATACTAGGCACACATTTAAATGCAATGTAAATCCTGTCCGCAATACATAAGGCCAGAACGCTCTCATAACCCATTATGGAGCCATAAGCAAACCTAGATCAAAGCATGAATTTCACTCTCTGCATAATATCAGTGCTCAAAAATGCTGATGACGATCAGAATCTGAAGCATTATACGTCACTACAACTGAAGTTTACTTTAATGTCAATTATTTAAAAAAAAAAAAAAAAAGATACGGATATTCGCAGGACATTGATATTCAGAATTAGTAAATATTTGCATGCATCTATGACTATTTTTGACTAACTCAATATACACAGCACAAAGACAATCCCAGAGGGTATCACCATTTTTCAGAGCACTTTCATTGCAGACTTAATGGAGGTCTCAGTTATGTTCAAAGTATTATTTGTGTCATAGGTTTCTCCCTATAGGACAAGCAAGAAAGTTGAAAACGTTGACATAAGGACAATGACCGTGGCTGTTCTTGTATTTTAAGTTTTACCCAAGATTATAATGTCTGAAAGGCAACAGCAACAACATCAAGCTGACAGAATAAAACATGAAACAGTCAGAGATTCATTTTGTATGCTGTAAAGCACAGATCCTTTTGACTGCTTTCACATTGCGAGACTTGTTCTAAGTTCCTGAGCCAAAACAGATGTACAGTAATTGGGCAGGAATTGTTTAAAATGTCCAGTAATTAAATGTGAAGTGTGTAACCAGCTGGGACATTTGCTGACCTCTGTCTCTTTGACTCTGGCTAGTGTTCACAATCCTGAATGTGCTATGAATTTAGGACTTGCACCTGCTCGAGTAAGTAATGGAAGCAGATAGAAATCCTTTTGTTGAACCCATGGTCAAGTTATACCAGAAAAGGTCATTATGTAAATTAAATGCCCTGTGAGTGCATAATTCATAATACATCTCAAATTCAAAGCATTTTTTTTGTTTTATCCATGACATGTCAGCTTTAAACACATATTGTGAAGTTAAATGCAGGTAGAAAACACTCAGCAGTGAGTAGTGGGATTCATTTGAGACAACCTAATCATCTTTTCCCTTGCCTGTCTAATCTGAAGTGAATATCCTGGAAGGCAAGGAACCGGCATTTGTCCCCTGGGTTGCTGTCATAATCTTATACTATCCAGTAGCCAATGGTCATACAAGCACAAAATTACATCTACAAGACTGCAGAAAAAGTCTAGAGTCCCTTTTTTTGATAGCAATGGCTTGCTGTAGGGTAAAAGAACTCGATTACAAAGTGGAAGTCTTTGCTGTGAATCTCCACAGTGCATTCAACACTCTTTCTGATGAGATTATTGTGGTAATCTTGATGGGTGGAAGCCAGAAACTACTTGAGAGAATCTAAACATGGAGCGGTGTGAAATATATGCTCAACTGCTGAGAAGTGTCGGATGTTGCTTCTCTCCTGAGTCTCTAAAGCACATTTGTCAAATTCCACTCCTTGTACGCTCAACGGCTGTCCGAATTCACTCATTTTCATTCACTCCTTCAAGTGAACAGTATTAGTGGACTAACGTAACGTGAATGAGGGTTAAGGGGGCGATTTCGGATTCAGCTAATATCTCATGCAGCTCCAAAGCACCTGCCTGGACGTTTCTAGTAATCCTGAAGACCTTGATTAGCTGGTTAAGGTGTATTTAATTAGGGTTGGAGCTAAACTCTGCAGGACAGTGGTCCTCTAGGAACTGAGTTTGACACCCCTGCCCTAAAGATAGAGACCTCTGCGATGTGTCCTGAACAAAAACTTGAAGAATGTCCCATCAGACTGAGATGCCATTGTACCTTTTGTCCTTGATGTACATCAATAGTAGACATCTCTACGGTGGCCAAGAGAGGTCAAAGTGCTGCAACTGAAGAAAACACATGCAAATAGAAAAAAAACAAAACACCAGCAAATTAAGAAAATATCTTCATTAGTTTGACAGCACAATGCTGCAAATACTCACAATGCAACCAAATACAGGAATGAGCTACAAATATCACTAAGCTCAATGTGCTGCAACTGAAGAAAACACATCCAAAAAGAAGAAACACCAGCAAATTAAGAAAACATCTTCATCAGATTGACAACAACGCAAATATTCACAAAGCACCCAAATACAGTACAGTAATGTGCTGCAATAACTCACAATGCAACCAAATACAGAACACTCACAACGCAACCAAATAAAGTAACACGCAGCAAATACTCACAATGAATGCAACCAAAAACAGAAATGCGTGTTTAGCACGTTTAGTCATGTAATGGTTACCAGCTGGAGTGCCCTTGAGAGCCACCAGAGGACACTCCACATCAGACTATTGTCATTCCCTCACAAACTACATCTCCCATAACTCACTGCCCCTTCGAATCTTCATCCATTATCACATTCACCTGTGTCTCATTATCTTGTTTAGCTCACCCCATATAAGCCTGGTTTTTGCATTCATTATCTGTAAAGTCTTGTTTAGTGTTACACTGCAATTCTGAGCATTCGCCCTGGTTTCATGTCTCTTGGATTTCTTGCCTGTTCCGTGGATTACTCTTTTGCACGTGTTCCCTGCCTTGTTGTGTTTTTTTTTTGTATGGACTGCCTGCCTGTGTTTGACCCTGCATGTACTTTGGATTACATTTTTGGATTACCCTGTCAATAAATACTGCATCTTTATCCACAACCTTTGTGTCTCGAAGCAGTTTGTGATACACATACTGGGCAAATATGTTCAGTTATTGCCTGCTATGTGCTATTCACAAGATAAATGTTACTTTGTACAGTCTTCATATTACATCCCTGCAAAGACGACAGAATATTTTTTTTACGCATGCACAGTATAATTTATATTCAAACTCTCAGTCAGTTTGAATTTATTTTTAATGTGATGGTTAAACACAGACCTGTTATTCAGTTGATGACAGTGATCATTGTGAACACACACACACACACCACACACACACACACACACACACACACACACACACACACACACACACACACACACACACACACACACACACACACACACAAACAATGTCACTTTTATAATATGGTAAATGGCACAACCACAGAATCCTGGAGTTTTTGACTTGTTTATGAAATGTATCACAAGGCCATTGCCGCCAATGGCGTGCAACTATGTGTCAGAGTTAATGCATGACATTGTGATTGTTTTGGCATTGACTCACTAGGGAACATCCTGCAGCTCACCCTAGAGCCCACCTCATCACCGTCAGCCTTTTTAGTTGCCATAACCACAGGGGCCGAACAATGCCTTATTATTTACAGTCACATCTAATCCACACTCCCTGCCACAGTAAATTTTCCATGATTTTGCCCATGGGTGGTGGATTTTACTAAATTTTTTTGATTCAATCAGTTTTGACACTACATTTTGAATCCCTTTAAGCAGGCTTAATTTTTATCTATAATGGATGTGTGCATGCATGCATAATGTATGCCTGTTGAAAGGACAGCGTATGTCCCCTGCTCATTTCAATATATCTCACAGGTTGCTCTACATTATTTGTGCAGCATCTGATGCTAGCTATAATGTCATGAATTTAACATCAATGCCATGTATACGTGATTGCCCCGATTGTAGATCAAACAACGTGCTTGTTACTTGTTTCTGTTACTCTGTCAGTAAATTTGCACTGAAATTTCAGAATATTTGAGAAAGTCTGCAGAAAATTCAGTTCATCAGACATGGTTAAGTCAGAAATTATTTACAGTTCCCTTTTGAGGGAACTCACGCTGCGTCAAAAATGACACTACAGGAATGCCTCTGGGTGATAGCATCTGAAGCATGTGTGAAATTAAACCAATCTTTGTTTCTATGTCATGACGGCATACACGGGAGCTTACAAAGGGATGCCGGAAGACAACAGCGGAGCTGTTCTTCAGCAATTGCTCTGGGTGTGAACTTTCTGTCTTATTTATTGTTGTCTGTCCTGGTTCTGCATTTCCCCCGAACGCTCTGCTCCTGTGAGTTCTAGAGAGGGTCAGGTAGGACAGGATCAGTCTGCTGCTGGTAGCCCTGTTTTGGCCAGGTCTGGTTTTCAGGTCTTATAGTAATCATAGATGGTTAGCCTTGGGAGATTCCGTTCAGGAGGGACCTTCTCTCACAGGTTTTGGGGTATCTATCACCCCCGGCCGGAGCTGTGGAAGCTATGGGTCTGGAGGGGGACCAGCTCTTAGAGGTTGTTCTCTCAGCTGAGGTTGTTGACCAAGAGAATCTATACTTTTTATGCCCTGTTAGGGCTCTCCTATGTGCATAGGTCCTCTCGTTGGAGGAAGTCAGACCAGTTGTTAATGTGTTTTGGGTCGCCTAGGAAGGGTTCCCCAGCCTCAAAGCAGTCAATTATCAATTGGATTATCGAAGCAAAGTTTGCAGTCTGCCTTCGCCTCATTCTACCAGAAGTATGGCATCTTCTAAAACCCTGCTATCGAAGGGTTTCCCTTCAGGAATTCTGTGATGCGGCTGGGCCTCCCCACACACGTTCATAAAATTTTAGAGTCTGTATCTTCCATCCACACCCAGATCACAAGTGCTCTCATCCTGAGTTGTGCCTGGACAGTGTAGCGAATTAGCTCAAAGTGTGTCGTTAGCGAGAAGTTTAAAAGGTTTACTTGAAAGCAAAGTTGCCGGAAAATCAGGGAAAAAAGTCCTTTTCACCCGGAGATAGAAATGAATGAGCACAAGACTAAAACAAGCCAAGAGGCCAGAGATAAGACAAGACACAAAGTGAAAGGATAAGACTAAGACATAAGACTAAGATCGCGATGAGCCATCATCATCGTCCTTTAAAAAAACTTAGTCCACACCTATTTTGGGTGAACTGACCAATAGTGCTGAGAAAACTTTTAGCGGGAGAGAGTTTCTTTGTCTCCTACTGACAGCCTAATTAGCATGTTTTATGATGGTGTCAGAATTGGTCATTTTTACTCCAAAGGATGGCAAACATAGTATTATACATTTTATCGTAATTTACTATATATGTTTACTGTAACTAAAGCAACCCGAGAGGTTTAATTCAGTATCAAGAAAGATATGGTTCTAAGATACAAAATTAGAGATGCAATCTTACACTTGAATATAAGCACTTATAGTTCAACTAACACTAGAAAGTCAAAACTAGGCTAATATAAGGTGGGAAACATACTGTACTCACAGGAATATATCATATACATTTTGGAATGACTTGTATTATGAGTTAAATGGAAAGAATTTTTGTGTATATTGGTGTTTCTCTCAGATGTCCATCCATGCCACTTGGCCTTAGTTCCTACCTGTGGGGGAGTTGAGTTGATTAAGATCTTTTTGAAGCTCACAGAGGAGTTTGAATGTGTTTCTGTTTAACCTCTGCCATGCCACTAAAGTGATAATGGGGCAATTGTCTCATCCAGACTCACCCGCGCTAGGCCTGTGATTTACATGAATGAGTCCAATAGGTTAAAAGCTTTCTGAAGCTTTAGAATGAATAAGTCCTCGTGATTTTGTCCAGACGCTACAACAGCTTTATACCAGGGCAGGCATTATTCAGTGTGGCATAGTGGAATTTCTTCCCCATAGTGTCATCTTCGACACAGAGTGAGTTCCCTCAAAAGGGAATATCTCGGGTTAAAACTGTAACCCTTGTTCCCTGAGAAGGGAATGAGATGCTGCGTCACTTTGCCACACCTCCTGAATGCCTGAGAAAGGCTTGCTACAGAAGCTAACACTGTTGTGTTCCACCAAGCTTCTGTGTACACCATCACATGCTACGTCACGACGTAGCACCGATCAGGATTGGTATAGTTTAACAAATGCTTCAGACTTTTTCACGCAGATGCGTTCCACAAAGTGTCGTCTTCGATGCAGCATCTCGTTCCCTTCTCAGGGAACAAGGGTTACAGTCGTAACCAGGGACATTTTTGTTAGGTGTTTAAAACATCAGGTTGTTGCTTCCCTGTTTGGTTCTTTGTTTAACTAAGTTGACATTAGGTTTGCATTATGAGATGCATTGTTTCTTAATTCCTTCATTTAATACACAGGAAAAGTGTCTTTAATAAAAATTGAAGTTAAAAGTGAAGTAAAAGTGAAGAACTAGACTTATTGGGTTTCAGGCAGTCAAATATAATTATGTCATGAAAGATCATTAAAATTTAATTTAGGAGACATTGGGAAAACTCTTATTATTTTATGACTTTCTTCTGTCTATTAGCTTATCATATGCAGAAATATCAGAGACAGTTCCATTTTTACCCCAAAGCATCACAAGAGAGCTCTAATCATGCTGTGACTGACTCTTGACATAAATCTATTATGAAGACCCTCAAATTGAGCTGGATTTGGCACAAACAGGCTTTAGGCAACTGTCATTTGCAAAGCATAATTTTTGTCTGTTGTGGATGTCTTTAAAATACCCCTATTATGCTGTTTTAAAGGTTCCTGATTTTGGTTTGGATGTGTCTAACAATAGGTTTACATGCAGCCAAGGTCAAAAACACTTTAATTTCCTGATAATATACATTGCAACATCACCTCTTTTCTCACAGTACTATGCACTGTAGAAATATATGCCCCCTAAAATGCATGCCTATTGCAATTTGCAAAAGTGGTGTGAATCCACCCCACAAAATTATACAGATTAACATAAGCTCATAAAAAACACAATAATGTACGCAGCACATCTTGCTTCAAACACCAGTTCCACAGTCCTGCCCTCTATTTATTTGCGCTGAAAGAGTCAGCCATTCTACTATCCGTAATGACCCAAGGCCTCATAAACCACAGACAGAGGTCTGGAAGCTCCACCAAACCTGCTCATATTGTCCAGTTAATTGACCGTTCGCAAAAGCCACGCCCCCTAGTTATTGTTGCTACGCCCGTCAAACAAATGGTCAAACACGACCAGCGCCACAGATTGCCATGAATGGAAGAGGTATACCCGTGCGTGTCAGTGACCTTTTTTCGAGCAATTACCTCCGCGATATCCTCCAGATCGAGGCAAAATGGGTTACAGTATGCAGTGGAGGGATATATTCAAAATATAAAAATACGCAAAGGAGACATGACTACTATTGAGGCTAATATACCGGTCTCAAGCGAAATCTGAGAAACCCCATGACCTGTACCTCAAATGCAACCAGTAAATTACAGCCTTGAAGAAGATTTAATACGCTGGTTCAGTCGCTAATTGTTTGGAGTTAGAAATATATAATTCGCGCTGCATATTTAGTAATTTTGCCTCAGATACAGGATTATACATTCGCTTTAACAAGCAGGTTTTTCATTACCACGGCAACCGCTTGCGTGTCATGCTGAATCCGATTTTCGTGTTTAAAAAGTAACTATACATAAGAGACGGAAAGATGCAGATAACCCTACATTTAAGGTTATTTCTATTCATTACGATATTGATTACGTTATATGAACTGATGTTGTCAAGTAAGCTTCATGCGTTCCCCGTTGCGAGCGTGCACTCTTCTAAACTGTAGTAGTCTACGGGTGCTGCACTGCCAGTGACTGCTGCTCATTTCCCCCGAAAATATCACGTTAACAACAACCCTTTAGAAAACGTACTTCCTTTGTGGATCCTCTTGACATGCTCTCTCCATGTTTCTTTGACTTGCTAATCTCAGTGTGTCAGTCTCATGCACGCTGTTCGCGAGTGAACCATGTTCGACACATGTAACTGGGAGTGGGGCCGTCCACACTGTTTTATCCATCGTAGGCACCGTTCACGTTGTGTTTTCGGCTTTGGGAACGAAAAGAAACACAACTCCTCCAGACAATCTCTCGGAGTATCTAGTGTCCGGTTTACAAACGCAGTGGGCGCACCGCTTCACCAGCTTGCTTGGAGTCAATGTTTGACGGAGCTGCTCACATAGTAACGGTTGCTATGATGTGTGATTGGACAATGGCCGTTTTGGGGGAGGGGCCTGCGAACGGTCAATTCCTCACTAATTTATGAATCGTATCATTGGTCGCAGACAGACCATATATTACCTCACAAACCCATTCTCGGCCTGACCAGCTGTCTGAACTGGCCAAAGCATGTCACTCAATATTGTTCTTAATTGAAAACGTTATGTCATGATTTAAGATCTCTACAAGATCTGTAGCTGAGAGAAGTATGAATTGCAGTATCATACACAAGCAAATCTTAAAGCAATAAATCAGCGAAAAGTTATTTTTACTTACCCTCATGTCTTTCCAAACTTGCACGTCTTTCTTTCTTCCCTTTAAAATTAAAGGAGACATTCGGAATAATGTACTGGTTCCTTTTTTCCATGCAATTTTCCATGCAGTGAATAATCTTTGGAGCTTCAATAGAACATAATTATCATAAAAATATCATATGATTCGTTCACCATATTCTAAGTCTTCTGAAGTCCTATGATGAGTCATATTTGTATGATGAATAGAACAAAATGTCAGTATTCTCTGATGTTTTTGTAAACGCTTTTCAGTGACCAGATCGAAAACTGTATTTGTCCGATTCATGAACAAATTGTCACATTCTGAGTTTGTTTTGTCATGTTTATTGTTCATATTTATGTTTGATATATATAATACTAAAACAACACTGGATCTGCATGGACGTGCCAAGGAGAACCAGGAAGAAGATTTTCAGTGCTTGACTTAAATTCGTCAGACAAAGCTCTTGGTAAAATTACATTTTTATGATAATTTCTGTCATTTTTGACAGCAAAAAGTCCATTTACCTATTCAAAATCCACTATATTCTTTAAAAAGTTAATCTTTCTGTTCCACAGAAGAAAGATATGTATGAGTTAGGAACAATATGAGAGTGAGTAAACGATGTCAGAATGTTTATTTTTGTATGACCAATGATTTTAAAGGGGACATATCATGCTAAATCTACTTTTTTAGCCCTTAAATGCCTTTTGTTGTATATTTGGAGTGTTTATAAGTACAGAAAAGTTGAAATCAGTCTCTTCGGGAACTTCGTTGATATCTTTATATTCTGTTTTGGTCACATTTTTCAACCGGTTTAGATTTTTCTGTAATCTATGACGTTTTGTGAACTATTACGTCAAAGTATTTGCAGCGGAACTGCCAAATAAGTACATCGACTTCCGGCCAAACACTTTGAGCAATCCGCCATTTTTATTTCTCGCTGCAATTTTGTAGTCCAAGTTCAAGGATGCAGAAGTTACGAGAGGAGGGTACGTCAAAATGTTCGGTTGTTGGATGTAGCAACCCACACGCTTTATTACACCGTATGCCAGCATCAGAACCTCTTTGAATTGCCTGTTTGAGTTTTATTTTTCACGGAAATGTACCCACATTTGTGGGTAAAGTCATGTTTGTGTGCGCGAAGCACTTCATGGATAACTAACGTCACTTCAGCAACCTCCGCCAGTATAAAGAAGGATTTGCCGATAGACTTCGTCTGATTGAGGGGTCAGTTCCTTCTATCTTTGGAGACGACGAACAAAGCACTTCGGTAAGCTGTAAATAACGTACTACATTCTTAAAACACACGGTGGTCATGGTTTAGCAGTTGTCTTGTTAGTGTGCTTGTTTTAACAAGAGAAATAATCGACTTTTCTTTAATTGTTTATAATATAACTTATATTTTGTTTTGTGAGTATTAAATAGTCGTTGTAAATCATGCAGTATTGTAGTAACGTTAGTTGGCATGGATGGAGAACTTACTGTAAATACAGTACACCATTGCGATACATCCATATGAAGACGTTGTTCTGCAGGTTCGTCGTTCTCGCTCCGACTCTGGCTCGAACGGCTTGATGGACAAGTCTTCCGTTGTTGACATTTTGTAACAAAAGTTTCTGTTCCACTAGATAATCGTATCTCTGCTATAAAACTACAAAAATTGCCGAACGGGGTGGAGTTGAACCGAGTGTCACCTCTGCGAGCTGGAGAGGGGGCGGGGCATGAAGTGTCGCATTTGTATTTAAAGAGACCGCACCAAAACGAGTTGATCTCAGACGCACATCAGAAAAGCGGTAGAAAAGTGGCCTGTGGAGCTATAATAATGAGGAATTCAGACCCAAGCATTGCAGTTCTGCTTTAAATAGACCACAAATGTATGATTTATATGTAAAAAAGGAACGATTTAAAAGCATGATATGTACCCTTTAACATCCACAGTCTGTGTTAAAACTGAACCTCACACTACATGTCCGGGTGTTTGCAGAATCAAGTAATGTATCGTACTGGGAGGAGAACCAAGAACCAACCATTAGCCTAATTTCCCACTATGAATCCTGCATGTCACTTTGGTCCTCTGTTAAATCGTCACCCATTAAGATACTCTATTTGCTGCACACTACAATCTCTTCCACCTGCTTCAGGCTGGCAGTCTGTATATAAACTGACAGCCATCCAAAAAGAACAGAATCAGTGCTTTAGCAAAGCAGGCTACATCTTATTAGCTTAGCACTTTGTTTGTTGGCTGAACTAAGCACAGTTAGGATACACTGATGATGTGAAACACCTCAGTCCAGCCTTGGCCGTAAGTAGAAAAATGCTGAACGCATGGATAATAGCTCTGGCCTACAGGTTTTTCTGGGTGAAGCAATAGATAGGATAACATTACTGAATAACAAAAGCTAAATGAGCCTAGAGGTGATTTGTTGAATGTTCACCTCTAAGGGTCTATGGCAATATAGATCTCAGTTTTATATTACGGGGCTTGATTTGCATTTTAATGGTCTGTGTCAGGGTTGCAGTTGGCCTCCAGCTATTCTGTTATGGCCTAAGAATCTAATAAAATATGCAAAATGGTACACATCATAAAGCACGGCGCACATCACAGCCGGACCGAACGTCATTGGATCGTACATCATTATTTGCATTGAATACTTACAACAGCTGAGGATTAATTTTATTCAGAGTTTAAGCTGAACAAAGACAAGATTTATGCGTGTTTTGTGAGGTGAATCCTGTGAAAATAGTATTCAGTTATGCATCAGTACAGTGTCTCAATGCCATTGTTAAGATAATTATTCAGTCATTGCTAATCCGGGAAAACCATGTGAGACTTGACTGAAGCTATAGTCTGACACCTGAGGCTTGGGGAAAATCTAATCTTTTCCTCTCTGTATTAGATAACACTTCTCCCTGTGAACTAATATCCAAACGGATGCTCCGTGCAGTATAATACATACATTATGTACACAGTATTTATGTGCACAGGCACACAGGACACCCCCGCAGCCAATAAGCAAGGGCCTCCTCACAGCCCTATGAGCCAATTATGTTATGGTTAAATGAGCCTATCTACAGTAGAATGATTTTACTCTGCAGAAGCTGCATCAAAATGAAAAATACCATGTGTTTTAATGCTGCACAGAGGTCCATTAAAATGCTACCTATATAAAGATAGAAATTCTAGAAAGATAAAGAGAAAGGGGGGGGGGGGGTAATCACACCATATTACATTTTACAACATCAAATCTTATATTTAAAGTATATTTAAGAGACTTACCGACCATCATGAGGGTCTTCAGGGCATCATTCCATATGTTTTTTTTTCTTCTGATTTTTTTTTTTTATGTTGGTTGCACCACATGACTTTGATTCGGTGGTCAAAAGTTTTTCAAATAATAATAAGTAAAGCAATTTTCTTAATATGCTTTACAAGAAAAGGATTCTAAACATGTCATTCCTTGCAATTATGCCTTTTTTTCTTGATTATGGAGAATTTTATGGCCCTGGCATTTTTTACTTTATGCCTACCCGAATAAATATCAAAATGTGTTTTCATTGAGAAATAAAAACATCTTTATCATAGAATAGGTGTATATATGTTACTGTATGTTTTGATATTTTATATATTTTTTGTAATCAATTTAATAGATCCGGTCATGTGACTGACCCTAGTCTAATTCATAATAAAGAGTAACACTTTAGTTTAGGGTCCAATTCTCACTGTTAAAGGGATAGTTCACCCAAAAATGAAAATTCTGTCATTAATGACAGTAGTTCTAAACCCGTAAGACTTTCGTTCATATTGACTGCTGATAAACTTTTAGGCTATATGTGAATAAAAGCCTAAATTCAATCAGTTCATCATATAAAGCGATTGTGTCTCTTCAGAAAATTTGGACTAAACAGCTCAATTTCATATGGATTAGTTTTACGAGGTAGTTGTGTAACTGGAGGGACAGAAATCTCTCAGATTTCATCAAAAAGATCTTTATTTGTGTTCCGAAGATTATCAAAAATCTTATGGGTTTGCACGATATGAGGGTGAGTAAATGATGAACCAACCGTTTAACTACACTGTAAAAAGAAAAGGTGCCTGGAGGAACCTTTTGGGGTTCTTCACTTTGCCACACCGGCGGAACCGTCTGTAGATCCTCTAGGAACCATTTAAAAAGGGGCGGTTCTCTGAGGAACCACCCCGGTTTCCTGAGGAACTCTTATATAAGGCACTGTGTGGAACCGCTCTGGGTGCCTCCAGGAACCAATTTTTATTTATTTATTATTATTTCATGTTGTTACTATGTTACCATTAACTTCTATTATAATAAACAAACTGAACCAAATACAAAAATAATAATTGTTTATTACATATTTATTTATTACATACCGGTATTACATACATATTTAATACATACACTTCATGCACTTGGGAAAAGAAATAGAATAATATCAATGAATAGAATACACAAACAAATAGTATAATACATAATAAACATGAATAATCAACCATGTATATACAATAGGCTATACAAGAAAAGACATCTCAACAAAATGCATGGAAACACATATGTTCCATGTAAAATCAATGTAAGAAAAAAAAATGCATCTTCACTTAAGTTGTGTAAAGCTTGTTGAGTCTGATGTTTCCAAATCCAAAAGCTCTATCAGATGCCAAAAACAAACAACAAACGGTGCTAATATAAACTCATTGTGCTGTAATATTCCTGAAAATTATGATCCTAACTATTATCTCTATACCGAAATCTCAGATGGTTATTCAGCTATTTTGAATCGTAAAATATTGAAGCCTGGGATGCCGTGAGACTGGAGACTGTAATGTACACTATGGCTTTTGAAAAGCTTAAATGTGTGACTTGAATCAACAGTGCTCATGAATAGTTGAGTATTCTCACTAGAAACAAGATAGATAGTTAAGGTACGGTAAAACTATCTGTTGTTGTTCTGTGAATTTTCAGTCATTTCAATTAGAATCCACACGATCAGCAATTTCGCGTGTGGTCAAAAATGTCACTATGGGACCAAGTTGGTCAGTGGAATTCGCTGGATTTGACCAACAGAAGCTGCTTGGAAGAGACTCCAGTGTGAGCTGTGCTCGTCGCTACACTGATGACAATGGTCAATGGACTTTTTTGCCTGTGAAATTCACAAATGTGTTATGTTGCAGCGAGGCCTTTACTCGCTGCAACATAAAATGCAATGAATAATAAAATCATCACATGTGGACATGTGAGGTATTTAACGAGATAGAAAAGTGAAAAGCTTCATTTTCCGTTTGTTTTTCCTTTTTTCTGGTGGATGGTCCAGGCACTTCAATGATTTTCAGGTCTACAGGAGTATTTTTATTCTTGTTCAAACTTGTATTTCAGCTTACCGAGGTCCCTGCAAAGAACAAAAATTACTGTTAGTAGTGATAGTTGTGAACTTAAATAATTTCCTCAGCCTTGTGACATTACAAACCTGTTTGACTTTCTCTCTGTGGAACCCAAAAAGCAGATCTCGGGCATAATGCAACCGCAGTCACCGTTCACTTTCACTGCATGAAACAAGCAGAACAAAATTGTGTAAATCATTCATGAAATCATTCTTATGAACACTTGTCTAGTTCAATTCAATGCAACAATTTATGTAAAAATTTATATTTCTGTTAAACTCCAAAAATGTTACAGAAAATATCCTAAAATATATTAATTAAAAACCAATGTAGTCCACAACTCATATGTTATGAGTTGTGTTGTAAGTCTTCTGAAGCCATATAATAGCTTTTTTGTCAAAAAAGACTAAACTTGAAGTTATAATTCAGAGTTCAAATGTCTTATATTCAAATGCAAATAATTAAGGTATAAGAAACATGAATGAGATTACACAGTCAAACAATACAATTTCACACAGAAAAGTTCATAGTAATAAAGTACTTGCATGTGGTGTAGCTAGGTAACTTACTGTAATTCAATGTTGCTTCTGAAATGTTCAGATGATTTTAGAAATGCAGTGGTTGTTCTGGGGAAACAAAAGAACAAAACTGATTATATCAATTCACAACATAATATGTATTGGCCAGTAAAGGGCTTTAAAATGGTATTTGAAAGAATCAGTGCACCTGTAGTAAATAAACAAAAACAGACCAAACTAACGTTAACTATATCCACGCGTTATCATAACAAACGCCCAGCAGGAATCCGCTATTAATTAGTTGTATCAGCAAATTGAAGACACAGTTCTAAAGAATACATTGAATTGAATGACTAACGTTAAAACAATCTAAGACAATAAGTCAATGATTTCCATTTGTTAATTTAGTTCATTAGATTGGTTAGCATCGCGGCTAAAACCTTCATAGCAAACGTTACCACATAGGCTAAAGTTACTGTGCAAAAAAACGAGTGGTAAACGCGGTAAAAACGATAAATAAAAAAATAATAATTTAGTTTATATGTATGTGTTTAAAAATATAGTAAGTAGACTCTGTATTTATATTTCTTTGGCGAGTTTACAAACCTTGTAAAGAAGAGCCGAACAAACAGCTGAAGCTTTGATGAGAGGAGCCGTTACTTTCAAATCCGATGATGATGATCAGCTGATCTTTGTTGCGCGCGTCCGCGTAGCTCGACTCGAGGTTCACTGAAGCGATGACAGCAGAGGAATAGACAGAACAAAACTTTTATCCTCCTTCTTCTTCTTCTTCTTCTTCTTCTTCTTCTTCTTCTTCTTCTTCTTCTTCTTCTTCTTCTTCTTCTTCTTCTTCTTCTTCTTCTTCCTTCATTGTTGTTGTTTAAGGTTTCAATTATTCAATAAAATAGGCCTATATACCTACTACTAAATAAACGTAAGCCTATATGTATACTGAATCATAAGTATAATTTATGAAATATATTTATGATTTTTTTTGTTGAACTCAAGTGTAATAATAATAATAGGATAGCCTAATAATAATCTTATTCTGGCCTCACAGAACCATTGGGTTCCTCCAGATGCTGGCTTTAACATAAGAGATCTTCTAGGAACCACTTAAATGTTAAAAGATCTTACAATAACCCTTTTATAGCTTTCAAGTTCCTCTAATTTCCCCCAAAGCACTTCGAGGTCTCATGGTAGTGAAAAGGTGACTCCAGAACCTCTGAACTGAATACAAAGTGCTTAAAGGATCCCATAAGTTCCAGCAAGAACCGCAAAGATTGTCAATGCTCCTCCAGTAACCCTACTATAGGAGAAAGAGCTTTGAGGCACTTAAATTACATTTTTAAGTTCCTTGAGTATCCGACAGGATATCTGAGGCACCTTTAGTTTTTACAGTGTAGTTGCTTATTACCATGCATTTTATAGGATATTGGCTGTTTATTAGTACTTATAAGGCACATATTAACCCTTTCACACGTAAGTTTAAAATATTCTAACTGACCCCCCAGCGTGAGTTTTTCAAGGCGACCGTTATTTAGAACTTGCCACTTTAATGTTTCCATGGTGACGCGTCATTGCTTGTCACGTGACACAGCGCAACCACAACACAGTGCTGAATGAATGATGATCTGCTTTTATGTAATTTTTCCTTTCTTATTAAAAATATTCACAAATGTATTAGTTATATCATGAAACACTGATATTCCGATTGTCAAATATGTGCAAGTGGATGTGTTTTGTTGTTTAAACACCTTTATAACGATCGCGTTAGTTGAGCTGTATGCGCGATGGGCGGCGCCATTTTAGTTTGTTTCACAGTTCAGAGAATCGGATGATGGATTAACAACACGTCAATTCCTCCACTTCTCACGAAATACATGAAATTAAGTGGCCGGGTGAACTGTGAGAAGAATAGGGGCAAATGTTTAGCTGCTTACACAATGTGTATCTGATATGAATAAAACGTGTTGTCTTATTATAATGGAAAATATTATTATTGCTGCTTCCATACATCAGTGTGTATTTTACAAACTCAAAATCATTGTTTTGCTAGTATTTATGTGTATTTAAATGTCTGAAACCTAAAATAAACATTATGTTGTTGAAAACACTGAATAGTTGTGATATATGACAGCACTGGGTGCGCCACTGGGTGCACTGGGTGCGGCTCAGCGCCAGCAAACGCGCGAAAGCACGTTTGAATTTAGCAGTTGATCACGTGATGCACTGAACGTTCTAATCACACCGGTGTGATCGTACGCTCCAGGGACCAGCCAAGACTGATCACACCGGTGTGATCGTACGTGCGAAAGGGTTAATGCTTTATTCTGCATGACCATATTCTACATCCCTAAATTTAACACCTAACTATTAATAAGAAGTAATTAGAGGTTTACTGAGTCAAAGTCATATTAATAGTGGGAATTGGACACTAATCTAAAGTGTGACCAAAAATGGCTTTTGGTCATTTATAGTTCAGTGTATTTATCATCACGGTTCATTAACCCTTCTTTACATGACTGTTATTAGACTGAGCCCACACTCAAAGTGAAGGATGGGATTAACGAAAAGGTCATATTGTTTACAAATCATTTTTCATAGGCACTGGTAAAGAGTGCAATTACCGTCATGAAGCACCGAAGAACTCGTGACTGTGGATCCACCATAATCTTCCTCTGAGTTTAAGGGCTGCCGTTAATTCTGCACGGCGGAAGCCATTGCGTTGTCCTCAGCTTGGAGGTTGCTTTTTATTATCTTGGCGGGGTGGAGCGGCAGTGCGGCACAGAGGTGTTCAGCATTCAGCTCAGAGTTTCAGCCCGCAGAGGCTTCTGGAGAAATGTGAACGCCACTGTCACACTTGGCTGCGGTCCCGATATTCCTTTCTTTCCCTCTCTCTATCTCGCCATCTCTGGGCGGAATACAGAGGAAATCTGAAAAGCGGCCTCCATTTTCTGTTCATGTGCTCTGGAGTCAGATAGCATAGGAATTATTTAATGTGTCTTCAGGAAAAACCTTCAAATGAGTATAAAATAATGGCGAAAGAGTACTAATATCAAATATAACAGTGTCCTATTACAAGCCAAATGTATAAATGGTTGCAGAGACACTTGCCAAGTGTAGGGACATTCTTACTTTTGTTGTTACGATGTTTTTTTGCCCTTAATGAATTGTCAAACATCAATTTCACCATTCTAGATTTGAATGTAAGTGGCCAATGCACAGATCAAGCTTATATTTCATAGTCAGAATAAGGAGGCAGCTCTATAGGAAAGAAAACCAGTGAGAGCTCAGAACATACTTGGTTCTCTCTGGTTTTTGATGGATTGCAGCTCTTTGTGTTTCGGAAATTACATTGTTTTGTTGAAAAAAAGCTGCTGACTGAAAAAAAGAGCCTAAAATAGAACCCAAAAGTGGGATGAAAGACTCTCAATGTCATTTTGGATAACATAACGTGAAATCATTTGGTAATCTTTTAAGAAACAAGTGTTGAAAAAATGAGGTCTGACTGTGATTTGGCCCTGTCTGCACTGATCTTAATCACAAGGCTGGAGATCACCGGTCTTAGTATCTTAAGGCTAATTCACGTCGCAGCCTTCCAATGCCGATGATCAGCAGATTGCAGTGCATTATTTCTCAGACATTTTACGACCCGTCAAACACTGATTGAGCATGTTCAGTCGGTAAAAACAAGCACGGGGTAACAAACTAATCTGATAAAACTTGATAAACAGTCTGTTTGCCATTGGTATGCGTCTTTTTTAACTTATTAAAAATGTTTTAGACGTAAAGAAATAAAAAACGTTTGATACATTTTCAAAGGAATGTACACCCATATGAGGTAAAGAATCCAGTCGACTAATAAAAGCTGCTTTCTTTGACATGCTCGCTTCATGGGACACGCCATGTTATGATCACATATGAAAAATAATTTTGATTCATAGACTAAGTTAATTATGGCTGAGGCTGACTACTAGTGTAAAAAACACATCTATGTAATTTTACAGTACTACATTTTTAATCTTTAATCTTATAATTTACAGTTAAAAGCCGTAAATAAATAACAGTGTGACCCTGCACATAACTTTTGTATCAGTATTATATGGGTTTTATGTTACATTTTATATTGTTAAATTAATATTTATTTGTTGCATTATATGTTACCATGATTGTGTTTTGTGTCTGTTTGCATGTTTCTACAGTTTTACCACCTGTTTTTTGTGGTTGTCTCTGTGATACAAAGGCCTGTCAGATTTTACTTAAGCCGGTTGGGATATTAACATTATATCAGCTTATAAAATATGAATTTTTACTGTAAAAATAAATTCAGTCTGTAAAACTTAAAACGTGGGGGTGGTGTAATCATATATCACACGCAAATTTTTTTTTACAATATTTTTTGTATATATATATATATATATATATATATATATATATATAGAGAGAGAGAGAGAGAGAGAGAGAGAGAGAGAGAGAGAGAGAGAGAGAGAGAGAGAGAGAGAGAGAGAGAGCAATTTTGACTGACAGCAGCCACGAATTACTTACAAGAGAAGTGTACAAAATACATACTTTATCCGTGTTTCTGCTTGTGCTTTCATCACACATCAGCAGGGCTCTCAAGTGTCACGCAATACGGGGAGAAATACAATGTGTGGCGGGAGAGGGTCAGCGTGACACAAGACCGAACTGAGTGACTGTCACGCTCTCCCGCCACACATTGTATTTCTCCCCGTATTTCTCACGCTCAAAAACTATTTGTATATTTATGCCACGGCGTGGAACCGGCAGGAATCAAGCGCGTCTCCTATGGTGTTTTTCGTCTGGTGTTGTTAGCCAATCAGAAAATAGCACTATTGTTTCTGGGTAAGATTTAACACAACAACCAACGACACCCCATCGGCTGGGTGTCACTCTCGCACCCGCACTCGGAAATCGGGAGAAATTTGGGAGAAAGGTTGGTTGGAAATTTTCGGGAGGGGCTTTGAAATTCGGGAGTCTCCCGGAAAAATCGGGAGGGTTGGCATGTATGGTCATTATGTTAGTGGAAGCGATCAATTTTCTTGAAAGTGTTAATTGGACTTATATTTTCCGTTTGCTGCCTTTCACAGCTTCAGATTGTCGAGTTCTGACATTAAATACAACATTTGCACATCATTTCTTGTGTATCATTTTGAATAGGCTATTTCAAATTAGAGCCATATAGCGTTTAATGAGTGTGATGTACGCTCTCAGTCATGCAGATGTACTGAATGACTGTACACTCATTCATGAGGAAGGGAAGATGGAATACCCCAACTTGACCTTCAGTACCCTTGTACACAATCCTCTCTGTGGCACAGTCACCCCGGGGTTCCATCTCGACAGCAGACGTGCAGTTTTCTGAAGGCATCCAATGGCTTTGCTCGCTCCACATGGTGCTTTTAAATCCATGAATCCTGACCTGCCTCTGCCCATTCGGAGAGAGTGATGTGATACAGGTGCATTTGCAGTCTGTATCAGCGCCTCAGCTCCTGCGTAGAGAGCAGATTGCAGTCTCTTTGACACCATAGTATTGCTGCAGGCGGCATATGGCTGAAAAACAGCCCTAAACCAGCCACCGGAACATAAGCTGTGTGCTGTGTTATATCTGTGCATGCCTGTAATGTTTTGACATTGTGATCACCAGTGATTTGAGTCGTGCAGCTTGATGTACAGCGTGTTGAACACAGTGAATCGTGTAGCTGGGAAAGAGGGCATGAGAGCCATTGAAGCATATAGACAGAGGAAGAGTTTTTTGTCAAAACAGTCCATTTGAATGATTTTTTTCCTTTTTCTAGATGGATTGACTATACACACATATAAATGATGTAGTTGTGATAAAGTCCGGATCAAAGTAAGATTTGAAAATGTTTTTTTAAAAGAAGTCACTTATGCTCAGCAAGTAATATAATGATAAATTATTGCAATCTAACATATTTATAGTTTAATGTATTTTAAAATTAATTTTCAGCATCATTGCTCGTCTTCAGTCACATGATCCTTCAGAAATCATTCTAATATGCTAATTTTCTGCTCAATAAATAATTCTTATCATTATCAATGTTGAAAACAGCTGTGCTGCTTACTATTTTTGTGATTTTATTTTTAATGAATAGAAAACCTTTATGTAAATAATGTATTTACTGTCATGCGCCTTTGCTAAATAAAAGTATCAATTTCATAACATAAGTATTAGCTTAAACTATTATGAATGCAGAAGTAGTGAAATATATTGTAAGATAAAGATGAAAATGGAGAGAAAATCATTTTCATACTTCCCATCAACGAATAGATGAGTTAGTAATTAGCATTCTGTCAAAAATGATAAGTTATAAAACCACACATGGACCCCTAGACCTAAGTAAAACACATAAAACGAAATAAAGACAAAAACAAGTGAACTTTTCAATACTGAAATAACCCTAAAATGATTAAACAGCTCACATACAGAGAGAGTCTCGCTGTCCGAGAGACTAATGAGACCCCTGCTCTGTCTCACTGTATTCACGGATAACACTTCACTCAAGTGTGAATCTCTCGCACTGTTTCACGCTGAATGCACACTACCTTTGGTGCATATGGAACGTGTCCAAGAAGCAGCGGAGTGGAAATTGAAAGAGAAAAAGGTAAATGCCAATTACAGAGGCCTATAACTTAAAGGTGTTATGAAAGAGATTCATAATATTTCATTTCAGAAAGGACACCATTTCTTTATACCATGGTCTTTAGACTTGTTCAGTGTGTATTGAAAGAACATGCAACTATTTTATTTTAGGCCTACATCTCCGTCTTTAGATCACTCTTAAATACACTCTTATACACTCTTAAAAATAAAGGTTACAAAGGTTTTTTTTTTTTTTTATCTGACAGCGATACCAAAGGGGGTTCCCCAAGTTTTAGCCGCTTTTTCGCAGTCAGGCGAACCATTCCAAGAACGGTAAGGATATATTTCCACTTGATTACAAACCTTTCTCGGCCTGAATGTTTGCTGAAGTGTGCTGGTAGTATGTATGCATGTAGAAACATCACAACATATGGTCACTTGTCTAATGCCTGGCTATCAATTTCTCTGTAGCTGCATGGCTAAGGGCACTTTTGAGTGATGTAAACAAATTAATAATACAATTAAAACCCACAGTGGAAAAGTGAAACCATATCTGTACCGGCTGGGCCAGATCGGCATGGAATGGAACTGTAAGCAAAGAGGCCCGACAATGGAAAAGCAGCTTAACAGTTCTTAAAAAGTTTATAAAAAATAAAATAAAAATGTAGTGTGAATATCATTTTAAATTCTAAAAACAGTTTTTCTCTAAAGAACAATTTGTGGAATGGAAGGGATCCTTTATATTGTTATTTTTCTTAAATTCTAAGGCAGCTAAATTTACTCTGCAGAAGCCAAACGCAGAATGCATTGCAACAAGATGCTGACCAATGCCAACAATCACCACCAATCACATGCCGACAACTCACTTTTCAGACATTCCATTCACAGTTTCAACCTGTTCAGTCGGGAAAACAAACACAGACAACTGGAAACAGATGCAGACAGGGGTGACATACTGATTCGACAAAGCCCAACAACATGTCTGTTGGCGTTGGTAAGTTTCTGAGTGTAGTGAGAAATCAGCTTGGGAAATTAAAGGTATATTTGTGTGACTAGTGTTTACCAAGCTTGATGACTGATGATACGAAAATAATTTGACTATTAAAAAGAACAGCTTATAAACTGTGAGGACTTTTCCTCCTCATTTCTGTTATGATGTGGGTGTCGGATGAACCCAGACAGTATGCAATCACAGAACGTTTATTGTAGACAAAAAGGGAAAACAAAGCCCACGAGGGGGCAAAACAGGGACAGGACTATGACTGTAGTAACAAACAATACTTCTAATAAATGCTCACAACGACAAGACTTTACACAAGGTACTCACAGAGGTCACATATGGCAAGGACTGATAACACTCACGTAACAATCACAATGAACCGACAAAAGACAGTGAAACACAAGGGGAAGATATAGGGAGACTAACGATGAGGACAGGTGAAACTGACTAGACACTAATCACAAGACGAGGATAACAAGGGGGCGGGGTTACGAGACGAGACAACGCAAACACATGGCCCAAACAAATGGCCATGTGCTGCACATGAAACATGGGTCTGCCATGATCCTGCCACAAGACCAGAGAAATCAGAGACATGATGGCAGAATCATGACAATTTCAGAACACCACTGCATGCCACTGCTACTGTAGATATTAAGGTGCTTTCACGTTATGTCGGAATTACCGTCATTCTGACTGCTGTAACGTCATGCGGAAACACTCAAAATGGCAGCGGCTTCAGCTGTACATTGTTGTAAGTGATTGCCTCATAATATATCTGTTTAATAATTCATTCATTTAACTATTGTTTATGTCTTAATAATGCAAGATTATTCTGATAATAAACAGGAGTCACACAATACCGTTTAAGGTAGCTGGCACAGAGTTGAATAATATCTAATGTATCGCTAAATAAACTACATTAATAATGCATTTCTATAATGACTGTTAGCTACTTGTTGTATGTTTATTTTGTCTATTGATTATTCAAAGTATACAGATTTAATAGTGTTGCCTTAGAAAAGCATAATTCCGTATGGGGATGTAAACCGCTCCAATTAGAACAGCAGGTTGTCATCTAGTAATAATGGTAATTAGCTACAACATTAGGCTACTACTCAACTGCTGTATCAGGTGGTCAATCATGTGACCCCGCATCACTTCTCATTTGCATAAAAGTGCACTCTGTTAAAACGCTGCTGCTCATGTTGCCAGAAAGCATTAAATGTCATTGAAATTTAATGACTTTTGCTCACTTTTAGTGTGACACCCAGCTGCTGTAGCCAGTAGACAGCAAGGCAGCTCACGAGGTTTTGGTACAGAGCCAATATGAGTCTCTTCTATCAGTTCAAGTATCCACAAGATAAACAACACAATGCAACCATTTATAAATGCAGTCATTTACAGGTGGAACATATGCAATAAGAGGCTGTCTGATAAGATATATATGCCAATGTGGTGCTCCCTTCTTCATTTTTCTTGTCTGCAGTACCACAAGGTGAAATTATTTATATCTGTTTTGTTTTTCTCCCACCATCTCACTCCCACATAACGTATAAGCTGTTTGAAAAGGATGAGTCGAGGTCCCAGTACAACTCCATCCATTCTTTAAAGCAGAGTATTTTTCATTCATGTGACAGGCCAATGCACAGCACAGTCTCTCTCCATCCCCTGCTGTTTGCCCTGGTGAACTCTCACCACATCACTGATCACTACGCCGCGCATGATATCTTCTCATGACGCTGTCAATCTGACCGTTTCACTCCTTCCAATAACTGTTGAAGTTTCACTAGTTTCTTTTGAATTATGTATGTAGGGCAACACAGGAAAATGGACTGGAAAGTGTATATATATGTGTGAAGGACTAAAATAGATCTATTATATTTTATATACACTACACTTTTCTGTAATTCACACTGGAGTGCGCCGTGATTACTGTAGGATTTTAGAAACTAATTTGGAAGATCTGCTTTAAAACAGATTTGGGTTAGAAGAAACATTGCATTGTTCATCTTTACTTTTATAGTACGTCTCCATGCACTCTCCGTCCATGAAAACCAGAAGGTGTGAGAGGAGATGACCATGAACCATCTGTGAGGTTCTGGCTTTGAGCCACTAATGATCAAGCAGAACAAAGTTATCCAACCACTAAACACTTGATCTGGACATGAATGTTGTAATAATGAATATGATGCTAGAGCCAGATTTTGCATTTACATTCATGTAACTTTCATTCGAGGTATATCGAGGTATGTTTTATCTTCCTTGGATGAATACATGTTGTTTTAAAGCAAACTCCCCTTTTTCTTCTTCTTCCCAGTAGAAGAAATCTATCCGTTAACATAACTATTCTCTCAGTGGCACTTTCTCAGCAGGTGCATTACCCCATAAAAAAGTTCAGATTTTTTATTTTTAAAATATATTTTAAAATGCATATGATAAAAAATGTAATGTATTGCTAATTTAAATTTTTTAAATTTGAGTTAGTTTCACTTATATATATTTTCCTCAGATTTCTATTTTATCATATTTACAATCTAAATAGCATCTAGGCCTATATATATATAATATATATATATATATATATATATATATATATATATATATATATATATATATATATATAATATATATCCCCCCAAAATATATATATTTTATTTATTTATTTAGATGTATATTTTGTAATATATTTTGCCATTTGAAGGGGAAAAAATTCAAGCCACACCGTTTATGACTTATATTTAGGCCATATTTGAATTATATTTTGGGCAGAAAAAAACACTGGCCATATGGGACTCCTAGAGGCAATTTAAAATTTGGCTGTTTTTTTTTTTTTTTTTTTTTTTGCTCATGCCACCCAGTTCTGGAAACAATTGTTTATTAGCCAACCACCTGAGCCATTACTGTAAAAAAATAAAACATTTTCTATAATATAATGAGATATTTGTCATTTAAATGTTGCTTGCACATTTTATTTTTTCAGAATGCATGCATATTTTGAATGGCTGTCAATAGAGAGCCAGTCGCTTCAAATACTTTTGTTTGAGTCCAAGTTTATATGTGACTTGAGTTTGCTTGATAAGAAAATGAAAACAAAATAGCCTGTTCCCATTTATCCAGAAAGACTCCTTCTCTTTTCACACACTCCCAATTACAGATAAATATCGACCGCCGTCCGCCAATCTACACACACAGAGAAACACAAGCATGCTCCAAACACAATTTCTTTGATAGCATTCATTGGAAGTCCTCTAGGGACACTTTCCTCTATTGGCCATGCCTAAATTAAAATCCTTCCATCCTTCCATCCTTCCATCCTTCCGTCCTTCCATTCCCATACATCAGATAGCTGCCCATTCTCATTCATTTCAAGAGCAACTGATAAGTCAAGGGTAAACATGTTTATGCAGAGGAGAATTAATTTAAAAGTGAGTTGACTGTAGTTACAGCTCAGTGAATTTAATGAGTGTTTATACCATCTAATGGAATGGAGAATGTGAATTGAATACTGAGCATTTTAGTAAATAAACAAAAAACATCTGTGTCTAACCCTGGACAATAAGACTTTGAGTTCAGCTCCAGCGCTGAATGCTTCAGATTTTCTATATACTGAATTTTGTGTGGGTCTTATCTATAATCTTCTCCATTTCTATTATCATTAATATGCCATTAGCTTATATTAGGCAAATGCATTATCTGTGGGGTACAGTTAAATGAACTATGAGTTTTACCTCCAGGACTTGCTCGGTTTAACTTCAATTCTTCAATAACCCTTCATTTTCCTTATCATTTTAGGCTTTTTTTTTCTTTTCTTTATTAAACAAATATAGAAGATTACTCAGAGGTTACTCAGAGTAGGCTTTTTGGTAACACTTTATTTGAAGGGGTGTGCATAAGACTGACATGACACTGTCATAAACATGACATAACACCTGTCATAAACATGAAGGAGTCTTTATGAATGTTTATGACTGTTGTCATTAAGTGTCATTCGGTAAATTATGACACTTTCAATGCAAAGTTGACATTGTTTAAAATGTCTTTGTTATGACAACTTGACATTACCCAAGACAAAAATGTCTTGATTATGACAACTTGACATTAACAAAGACGGAAATGTCTCTGTTATGACAACTTGACATTAACCGAGAAATCATAACCTGTCAACCTGTCACAACTTTGGCCGTCATGACACCATTATAACTGTGTCATGAATATTACCTGTCCTCAAGTAAAGTGGAACACATTGTACTAGTTATAAAGATGTCATTAAGGGTTATTACACTGCAAAATGCTTGAAGTTTGATAATTAGACCTGTTATGACATATGTGACAGGTTGACAGGTTATGATTTCTTGGTTAATATTAAGTTGTCATAACAAAGACATTTCCGTCTTTGTTAATGTCAAGTTGTCATAATCAAGACATTTTTGTCTTGGGTAATGTCAAGTTGTCATAACAAAGACATTTTTGTCTTTGTTAATGTAAGTTGTCATAACAAAGACATTTTAAACAATGTCAACTTTGCATTAAAAGTGTCATAATTTACCGAATGACACTTAATGACAACAGTCATAAACATTCATAAAGACTCCTTCATGTTCATGACAGGTGTTATGTCATGTTTATGACAGTGTCATGTCAGTCTTATGCACACCCCTTCAAATAAAGTGTTACCGGCTTTTTAATTTCACACAGTGCTTTTGATTCGAAATAGAATGAATCCCAGTATCTGGGTTTAACATGTTTCATAAATATTACCGAGTGTTTGAGACTGTTTGGCTGCTTACCAATAACACACAACAATGGAGAGGAGCACAGACTGCATCTTAACAAGCTGTCTATAGGACTGGGCTGACTTCTCTTTCATTTTGAGGTCAGATTTTGTGACTTGTGAGTAAGGTGCCATTTTTATGCACTGTCTTCCTCTCCCTCTCTCTCTCTCTCTCTCTCTCTCTCTCTCTCTCTCTCTCTCTCTCCCTCCTCTCCCTCTCCCTCTCCCTCTCCCTCTCCCTCTCCCTCTCCCTCTCCCTCTCCCTCTCCCTCTCCCTCTCCTCTCCCTCTCTCTCTCTCTCTCTCTCTCTCTCTCTCTCTCTCTCTCTCTCTCTCTCTCTCTCTCTCTCTCTCACTCAATATCTTCCCGGCTCTATAATTTACACAGTAATATCAGTGTGCAGTCATTAATCATAATTGTAAGTCCTCCCACACATAAAGAGATGAATGTCGTTATACAGAATACTAATAACATTTAATGTCGTTAGAATTGAAATGGCACCAGAAACTTTTCATACTGCTATAAATGTATGCTGGTTATTTTTTTATTATTATTTTATTATTATTATTATTTTTATTTATGTGGTGTGTAGTCAAATATTTTTGTAAATTGACCTCTAAACTGCATTTGTATATAGATTTTGTTTTTTTTTTGGAAAAAATAACAAAATGGTCATTGACAGATACAAAGAGCTGGATGAGAGAGAACCCAGTAAGAATTTGCTCCGGCTACTTAGGCCGCTCCGGCATATGTTAGGTGTCACAACAAGCGCGAAAGGTTGACATACGGTAAATCTCAAATCTCCGAAAAAAAATCTCGAAAAAAAAAACCCCACGCCAAACAGAGGAGCTTCTGCTTGCAAAAAGAGAACGTGACAGAGCTGGTAATAAAATTCATTGTATCAGATTGATACAATCAAGATTGGCTTGGCTTTTCTGAGATGGCGAGAACTGTGGGATTTGAAGTGTTGTAAAAGCAACGCTTACAAGATTTCATTTTTATTACAAAACAGATGAGTAAGGTATTTTATTGAACAGATAAATTGCATATGTAGCTCTTTAATAGAGTTCATTGTAAAGCATCTATAGAAAGGTAATTTCATTGGTTGTAGCGCTGTGCTGGAATCTATTTTCAAGGATGTACCATGTCTATTAATGGATAAAGCTACAATAACATCTTCAGTCAGATTGAGATCCTTTCCATCTAAACTGGTTATATCTCTCTTAAGCCTAGTACTGTGTTTTCTTGCCATCGTGGACTGTTTTTAATTGAAGAAGCTATAAGATAAGTCATATAAGTAAAATAATAATAAAAACTCAAATCAGTATTTCATATCCATGTAATCTAATAATTTATTTGGTTAGTAGTCATGTACTGAGGACATAAGCAGGATAAAGTAGAACCAGTCAGTCTTTATTTTTTAAAATAACCCCATCACGTCCTATTGTTCCCTGTTGCGTGTCTAAGCTTCATATGTCATGTTGTTTCCATAGTTTGTGTGTCTAATCACTGATGAGACTAATGATCTGTTATGCTTCTCTTGTGCTTCTCTCCACTTTTAAAGTGAAACAGGACAAAAAGGAAAACAGCATGGCACAAGGAAATATTCCACAATATTAATTGCCCACCAGAAGACATTGCTAAGTCACAGGAAGCCCTTATCTTTTTCACATTAAGTGTGAGTGTAAACACTGTTAAGTAAATTTCATTGGCATTGCCTTTCAGTGACCTACAAAGACATCAGATTATGTTAGGCTCTGCTTGAATCATTTGTCTCACACACCAAGGCTGTAGAGAGCTAAACCTTGCTGGATTAATGCATTGCACCCATATGCAATGATAGAGTTTTGACACGTACATGAAGGAATTTGACAGCTCTTATTTCCTGCTTGTGGTGACAGCATATGGATTGCATGAAAGCCCGCTTCGCTTGGGTAAAATCTCATCTGGTATTTTATTAACGCCATCTTAAGGATAGCTCATCGGTTATTTGGAGGTTGAGAGCAGGCTTGTTGATATTTGAATAATCTAAAGTGAAGCAGAGTTCAGTCACATGGGGTAGTGGGCATAATCAGGACATTAGTGAGCTGTAAGTTAGGATCTCCAGTGCTTGGAGTCATCAATCACGAGGCTGTGAAGTGGTGACAGTGATATATGCTTCTATTATTCTGTTCCTCTTTCTTGGCCTTTAAGTCAGAAAAGTTGGGCTAAGCTCACAACTCTCAACTTGGTGTTTCCTATTAACAGATCTACAGCTGTACTGTGTTATCTAAGCATGATTTCTGCTGCAGATAAAAGCAGTCTGGACCAATCAAAACATCTACGACAATCTTCCAACAAATTGCACTTTTACAGGAATTTAATGGTGTTTAAATAGTCTTGTTAAAAAAAAACACATTTTTGTTGAGTCACTATGATATGCCAACAATAATGAACTATTATGATTTATATTCAGAACAGTTCAATTTGACAAGAAATTACAAATATATTTAAAAACAAATTGCCTGCGTATGTGGTACATCTATGAATAAATTAATACCATATTGTTCCAAATATAAGGCAATTTGTTCTCTGAGGAGGTACTGAGGAGGTTAAATCGTGACTCAAATCAGATCCTGAAGGACTGGTTTGTCACAAAATATCTCAATCTCAGGTTCGCTTTCGGGGACAAAGCTTACAAGTATTGGGTTCTTTCTTTCGGCCTAGCCTTGTCACCGTGCACCTTCACGAAGTGGCTGGATGGAGTTCTGTTTCCAATGCAACCACAGGGCATTTGCTTGCTCAATTACGTTGACGATTGGTTGATTCTAGCTCAATTGGAAATGGCGGTTCGGTATCAAGATATCGTCTTCACTCTTATGAGTTGCTTGGGGTTAAGACTGAACTCCAAGAAGAGTGTGCTTTCTCCACTACAAAGGACAACGTTTTTAGGGGTAGTATGGGACTCAACTACCATGCAGGCACATCTAGGATCAAACTGGGCCAAGCCGTCAGTGAAACCGTGCCAAAGACTGTTGGGACTCATGGCAGCTGCGTCCAATGTGATCCCTTTTGGCCTTCTGTACATGAGATCATTACTGTGGTGGCTCAAGACCAAGGGGTTTTCCCCGAGGGGCATCCCATTTCGCATGATCAGGGTTACACACAAGTGTCTTTGTACCCTGGTAATGTGGAAGAAGCCTTGGTTCTTGTCCCAGGGTCCTGTTTTGGGGTTGCCTTGTCATTGCAAAACGCTTAAAACAGACATTTCTGAGGAGCAATCCTATATGTTCGTTCGACTCAAGGTCTGTAGAGGGGCCATCATCTTTCATGGCACATAAACTGCCTGGAGATGATGACTGTTTTTCTTGCTCTGAAATACTTCCTGCCAGAATGTGCTTGTCAGATCAGACAACATTTTGGTGGTCTCTTACATAAATTTACAGATTGGCACAACAGATCCTTTTGGAGGCTCAGGGCAAGCTGCTCTTCTCCCGGTTCTAGAGACAGTTTGCCAGGATACACTTCGTGGCCCCATTCTGGCCAGGCAGTGTATGGTTCGCTGTTGGTGTCTTGTTTCTTATGTAGTGCTTTGAGGCCTGCAAGCCATGCAAGGGATTCAGCTTGGGATTTGGCCATCATGTTGGAAGGCCTGGCTATGGCGCCCTTTGAACCTACTGAGTCTTTTGCAGTGTAAGGGTGGATCTCCTGCAGAGGTTCAGGCTGCAAGACTGCCGAATGACTAAAGAAATTTTATTAGCATGATGGTAGAAAACTGTACATTTTGTTGTCTATTACCACCCACTGCTACTTATATCAATGATGCACTTCAAAGTCAAAACTAGTTAGCACATTATTTATAATTGAAAAGGTTTAATGACAAAATATGGTTATGTTAAGGCCTGTTCACAACGGGACGAATTTCATGTGCCATATTTGCCAACGTTTAACGCTTCGTGACTAAACAATGGGCGCCAATGTGAGTGTGCACACCGATGCGTAAAACGCCACACGTAAAAGCGTCATTTTTTTTAAAACGCCTCGGGTTCGTTTTTTTGGTTTGATGCGCCGCGTCAAAAACTATCCGACCAATGAGATTGGCGCTTTTGCTCACGTGTCTGGAGCTTCTGAAGTTACAGTAAAACACAACTTGGGGGCGCTCAAACACAAAACGGTCTTGCCGAGCACACATACGTAATGGCGAAGAAGATATACAGCGTCTACACTCTGCCGGGAAGAAATAAGACGAGGAAGATGCCAGGCAAGATGAATGTAGAGCTGCTGGTTTTGTTGTTGTCTATATAAAGAGACACAAACGAGAATAAAGGACTATATGACAAACACGACAAACTTGCTCTCTTCTTCTGAGTGACAAGTGTCAGAAGCACTTTGTGGACCAGGGTATTTCTGTTTTACATTAAGCGCCATCTAATGTCAGGGAATGAATGTGCATGTTCACTCGGCTCGTCAGCGAAAATCACTTGGGTGTGAACACAAAGAACGCGTTGAAAAACCCGGTGTGTACGAGGCTTTACACTTAAAATAGTCAAGATGTATGATGAGGTGTATGAAATCATAGATGTATGAGATGATAATAACTTCATCATTAATTGTACCCAGCATATATGTAAAATGTTACCTGAGAGAGAGAGAGAGAGAGAGAGGAGAGAGAGAGAGAGAGAGAGAGAGAGAGAGAGAGAGAGAGAGAGGAGAGAGAGAGAGAGAGAGAGAGAGAGAGAGAGAGGAGAGAGAGAGAGAGAGAGAGAGAGAGAGAGGAGAGAGAGAGAGAATAAGACCCAGAGAATAAGAAGAGAGCCAGAGCATAAAAGAGCCAGAGCAACAGTTACAATCTTCTTTTATCCTTTCCCTGAGCATGTGACTAAAACCCAAATGTGAGACATTCAAGCTTACCAATCAGATAAATACAACTTTCCCCACGGTACTAAAGGAGTGACAATTCATAGACCCCCAAAGTACACACATCTTGAACTACAGACGTTGATCACTATTAGCCCCTCAAATACAAATGGTCATTGGGGAAAGAAGGGGTGGAAAACAGTACAGCAAATGTCTTTGTTCTTTTCAAATAATTTGGATTATTTTCAATCCAACAGCAGGAAAGTTTTTGTGACTCTTTCCAGTTGGCTATAAAGTCTCTTAAGAGAGTAGAAGATCTTCAGGCTCAGTTGGTTTCCCCTTCATGTTTGCTCCTGGTATAGTGAGGGCTTTTTCTTTAACCTAGACCAGGTTACGTGCTGAAAGTTCCCACAAATGTGGCACAACCTATAATATTGCAGGCTCTTTGCCCTCCCTTTCAGACGGCAGACCTGGAGAAGCTAATCAAGCTGGGTCCACTCAGAGAACCAGATGTTTATGTCCACAGAGCTGCCCTGTGGCACAAATCAGATTAATTTTTAGTCTGCTTTGGGTTTCCCAGACGGGGTTCCCCATCAACTAAACACAAAATAAGCAAGTTGATAGTTGAGGCTTTCTCTCTTGCCTATGAGGCATGCAGATAACCTTCACCCATGGCTGCACAGTCAACTATGGCAGTTTCAAAAGCCTTATTGTCAAGAGTTTCCCTGCAGGAAGTATGTGATGTGGCGGGATGGTCTTTTCCACACATTTGTGATGTTTTATAATCTGGTCTTGGACTCCACATTGGGGTCTCAGGTGATTATATCCTAGATTTGTGCTCACCGTAATTCACACTAGGACAGGCCCTACTCATTATGGTGTAGTGGGTATATTGTTCTCATAGCAGCAACATTTGAAGCCACGGAGTTCTCTTGAAAGGGATCTTCTCTGTTATGACTGTAAACCTGAAAATACTGCATCTTCCTGAAATACTTCCTACATGCCTGTGATCGACTTGCTTAGGCCAATCAAAAGCTGACATTGTTTGGTCAAGGTGTGCTTTGTAGCTTCCTGGTCATGACGTCACACGCTACGGTATGACGTCCCGCCATGCTATTGGACTGATGTCACACGTGCTTCAAGACACAATCACGGATGGCTTCAACAAGAGCATATACCATTGATTAACACGTTTTTACTTCCAGAACCCAACAGTTGCACTCTATGGCAGATGGTAGGTATATCCAGGACCTGTTTGAACATAGTCATTATTTTCACAGTTCCATTTGATGTGAGTGGCAAAGAAATGACACACTTCAGCTTTAATCAGGTCAAATGCATGCAAGCGTAGCATCATTAAATCATTGTTCTTAAGCTCCATGCATTGCTTTCTAGTGGGATGGAGGTAATAAGATTCATAACAACAGCAGCGGGGTAAGTGAGAGCTGCCATGAATCGCAGCACTGACAGGATGTAAAGTGATGTCTTTGTGAATGTGGGGCCAAGACTTCCCTGAAAGTGAGGCAAATCAAATCTGGGAA
Organism: Chrosomus eos; assembly: GCA_036326025.1. Classification (NCBI taxonomy): domain Eukaryota; kingdom Metazoa; phylum Chordata; class Actinopteri; order Cypriniformes; family Leuciscidae; genus Chrosomus; species Chrosomus eos. The sequence goes on from CM070835.1 coordinate 25,728,407, forward strand.
ATAGCTTCCAGGAGCTGTTTAAAGGTGACAGTGGAGGCACTTTCTTCTTCTCACCAGCACCCTGGAGCACTGGCTTTTTTCTTCTTCTTTTATTTCCCCTGCTGGTGCTCCAGGACTCACACAATGATTAATTTCTTTTCTCAAAAGCACAATCTTCTGACGTCAACTCGAAGATTCCTCTGCTTGTGTTAGTCCATTCTGAAGGCCAACTATTCCAAACACTCTCCCCTGACTTTGTGACATGTAATATTTAGATTTTTATGCAAATTAGCTATGCAAATATATGCGCTCAGAAGCTTTTATGATATTTCAACACCATTGTTGTGACATGTAAAGATGAGCGATTAGTGACAAGATTGCTTTTTCGTTATTATGTAATATTGTGGTGGGACCATCAGTCATCTTTCTATAATATGTTACCTTCAGGGAGAAATGGCATGTGGCAGACCAAATGAAAAGCAATGACCTTCTTAAGTAATTACTGTAGTTCTCACATAAAGCTTTGATCAAAGGACATGACAAATTGCAGTCACTTTTTTCCCATTAACATCTCCTATGCTCAGTGAAATAACTCATTTTATATATCATTTAGCTGCAGAATCATTGCAAAGGATTTATTAAAATGTATTATTCATGATTTATTTTGCACACTCAAACAGATAAGCACATTAATGAAATAAAAAATATATATATAACTTATTATAGAACTTATAATTATATTAACAAGTAATTCAAATCCTTAAACATAATATATAATTTGGAATACTACCATGATATATAATAAATGAGGGTGTAATGGGTCATTTATTTGTCCCGAACCGCCATGGTACAGATGTCACGGCTCAGTGCATACAGTCAGACAACGAAAACCGTCAGTCACAGGCGATTCACACTCCAAACCAGAAGGGGGCACACGCAGTACTGCAACGCTGTTTGCTAACAACCACAACAGGAAAATGAGCAAAAGAAGAAGAGATGATCTACGACCAAGGGGGTAATCCATCGACCGGAAGTTGAAGTCGGCCGGGTGCCGCCATCTTGTAGCAGAACTTCACTTGCGTTAGCATTTCCATTGACTCCCATTCATTTTGGCGTCACTTTGATGGTGAATAACTTTACATCTGAGGCGTTTAAATGGTGCTATTTGGAACAAACTATAATTTGCACTACTGTCTATTCAAAGTAAATGAAAAGAAACCAATTTGTTGCTTTTTCCTGTTTTACCGAACTTATATCGAATCGTGACCCAAACCCTGACTTCTCCATACCGTTACATCCCTAATAATAAAGCATTTTTTGTCCATGTTAACAAACTATTATAGTTAACTGATGTTATAACCAATATCCAACCTTATTGTAAAGTGTTACCATTTTCCCCCTCACTGCATCACTGCACATCCGTTTGACTCAGAAGAACGTCAAATTACGAGCTTTTGGGATAGTCTGAGATGTTGTTCAAAGGTAAAGCTTTTGTATGTTAAGTTCATTTGTCATTCACCTCATGTTTCTGGTTGAGATGCAGTAAAACCCACTGAGAGAGCGATGCTGCACAATAAGACCTTAGATAGTAATAAAAACTAATATTGATCCGAGGTCCATCCTTCATAAAGACATATCTAGAAACCTTTACAAGACACATGAGATATGTGACCTTCAAAATATTGAAAATGTTATCCTTGTTTTGTTGCAATTACTTGAAAACAAATCGCAGCAATACACTCTAATAAACATGGATGTTTTTGGATGTCAAGAGATAATGGCATGACACTTCAAGTACCGAATGTTTCTCCTTAATTCTCTGTTATGAAAATTTCACTGCAAGTGTTTGGAGAGCTGCGTCTCATAATGAAAAAGCATAGTCGAGCTTCTCCGATTCAATTTACTGTCACCGCTAACAGGTTCAGTCTCACACTTGTGCCGTTTGAAACTTGCATTCAGCTGTGGGTGAAAATGAGGCGCACGGAACATTAAGCTACACCTCACTCAGCCGAATCCTGTTCCCAGAACATGCTGAGGAGTCGCACAACTGCCTAATCATCTCCTCCCAAACTGTGGCCTTGCCGGATGGCTTTGCAGCTGCGAGAGTCATTACATCCTGTCCTTATCACAAGTACAGCACTTTACATTTGATTGCGCTTTACATGAAAATGCATTACATCCATCTTTCTAACGCTATGGATTCTTTTCTGTTTGAGGCCTTTTACAGGTCCTGTGATTTGAAGATGAGTGTTATGACTTGGTGTAATATGACAAAGTTGCAGCATCAGCATTTTTTAAAACTGTGGAGAGGGAAATCTGCCAACATGTCTGGCTTAGTGAGGTTTGTTTAAAGGGGAAAATGTGTGCAAGGAGACATAGGCATTGCTCACAAGCAATTACGTTGCCTTCTGCGGGCGTCCTCCGCTAGCTACCTCAATATCTTTTCTTTCCCCAGATGGTGCTCAGGGCATGTGAGCAGATTACGGTGTGGGGAGAGGATTTTTGTCGGGGAGCAGAGATAAGCTATTAAATCGGCCATGCTCTCAAATCAAGCCTCTCAGAGTGTGGCCTGTTATATTATATTAGATGAGCTTAATCAAAGCAGATCATTAAACAGCGTAGAAAACAACAACTCGCTCCCCTGACCAGTCCTGCATCCGTAACTAACACTATTTTTCCCTGGCTGCAATAATAGTCTGTAATGCACTGTTTATCAACGCTATATTATTTCAGGCCTAATAGTACACTCATAAATTTGACTTATAATATTATTATTATTATTATTAATATTTCTGCACAGTTTTAGTGCCAAACATTTAAGTTAATAGCCACTTACACTTGTTAAGATGTTTGCTAAGAATGTATCATAAAAGAAAAATGGGAAAAGTGCTATTAAATAGTTTTTTTCTGTGGACATATGCAGCTCTGAGTGTTAAATAGTCTGGAGGAAATACTAAGCAGTTGCGTCACTAGAGTGGTGCAGGGATGACATATTTTTGTAGGAAAAAAAACCCAGAAACAAGTTGGCATTTTTTATGTTTTTTTGGTTAAATGCTTAAAATAAGGTCAACATATTTTCACATTTTATTCTCTAATATAAAACACATCAGTAAAAGGTGATTGCTAACAAGTAGCTAAATTGGACTCTAGAGTTTGTCGAGGACATCGCGCGAAAACACAAGCGATGTACAGGTAAACTCATCTACATACTGCCCACTTTCACAGCCTGGGGTGCGTTTCCCGAAAGCATCGTTAGCCAACTATGGTCGCAAGTTGGTCGCAATTTCCATTGAACTCTATTGGTAACGACGGAACTTGCGAGCATAGTTGGCTAACGATGCTTTCGGGAAACGCACCCCTGGTTGTGTTTAAAATAATGCTCTTGCAAACTATTATAACTCAAACTTTCAGGGAAAATGTTTTTAAACAAAGAGTAGCTGGAAGCTTAGTGATGGTGATGTTGAAGTCATGTAACCATGGTGTATTTCGATTATAGCCTACGTTTAGCTTGACTTCTGCTGATTGTATTTACGCCATGAAAACATCTCAAAACCCTTTGTCTTCATTAGTTTAAAGGAATAGTTGACCTAGAAATGAAAATTCTTTCATTTAGGTGTTCAAAACCCGAACCATTTCTTTATCTTTGAAGCACAAATGAAGATATTTTAATGAAACGTTTCTGTCCCTCCAAAACTTAAGACATCTTAAAGGAACACTCCACCGTTTTTTTCATATTAAATTATGTTATTCCCCTAACTAAGACGAGTTGATACATACCTCTCTCGTCTGAGTGTGTGCACTCAATCGCTCTGGCGCGCTGCGACACTTTGAAAGCACTAAAGGCCTTATTATGCTTCTGCGTCAACTCCACGGCGTAGCTGTTTTATGCTTCTGCGTCGAATCGACGGTGTACCCCCGCAGACCCCTCTGCGTCGCCGCGAACCCTTGTCCGACCCCTCCGCCGTAGCTCGACGTGCACCTCCAAAAAATTGTAACTACGCGTCGAGGCGACGCAGACCGCAAGGGCTGTGATTGGTCAGATGCACCGCGATGCAACGCAACCTGACGTAGAACCATAAAACGGCAACGACGCCATAGGAGTGACGACGTAGCTATGCACGCCGTGGAGTTGACGCAGAAGCATAAAGGCCTCATTATGCTTCTGCGTCAACTCCACGGCGTAGCTTCGTCGTCACTCTTACGGCGTCGTTGCCGTTTTATGGTTCTGCGTCAGGTTGCGTTGCATCGCGGTGCATCTGACCAATCACAGCCCTTGCGGTCTGCGTCGCCTCGACGCGTAATTACAATTTTTTGGAGGTGCACGTCAAGCTACGGCGTAGGGGTTGGAGAGGGGTTCGCGGTGACGCAGAGGGGTCTGCGAGGGTACGCCGTCGTTTCGACGCAGAAGCATAAAACAGGCTTAATGAGGCATCGTCACTCCTACGCCGTCGTGGCGGGCGGTGCAGAAGAACACGCCGGAAATGCGTAGGAGGAAACGCGATGCTACCAAGCCGACCAATCACAGATCTTGCGTCCACGTCGTCGCAACGTGTAGTTACATTTTTGAGGAGGTGCGCGTCAGGTTGCGGCGAAGAGTACGGCGTATGGTACGCGTCTGTGCGTATGCTACGCCGTACCTACTGCGCGCACCCAACGCAGAAGTATAAATTGGCATATAAGCTTAGCACAGTTCAAAACCAAAAGCGACCAAACACCTCCACGTTTTCCATATTTAAATACAGTTACACGAGTAGTTACACGACCAAGTATGGTGACACAAAAATAAAACGTGGTGCTTTTCTAAGCGGGTAAAATGGATAACTATAATGTATTGCGGAATAGCACTTGGGAGCACTTCGACTCGGCGCAGTAATATCACCACTCCTGAATGATCCTGGAGATCAAAGTGTCGCCGTGCGCCAGAGCGATTGAGCACACGCACTGAGACGAGAGAGGTATGTGTCACCTCGTCTTAGTTAAGGGAATAACATAGTTTAATATGAAAAAAACGGTGGAGTGTTCCTTTAAAAGTATGAATCCAGCAGTTTAATTTGAGTCTTCTAAAATATGAACAGATTTAATAAAGGCTCAAAGATGCTTAATTGATGTGCTAAATGCGAATGAACACTTAAATTGTGATTGTTATTTTGCCAGCATATTTTCTATGCAAATGAGTCTTGTTTTAGACTGCATCGATTTAAAAAAAACTGATATTTGCCTTGTGCAATAGAAATGTATTCAATTCAATTTAATTGTTTTATTTAAAAGAGATGTTTATGTACATTTTTCTAATGATCAAGGGGTAATTCATCAAATGCAGTGTAGTCAAGTGCACTTTCTGCATTTCAAAGAGTCTGAGTTTGCCATGGTGAACATATAACTAGCCTGCAGGATGGTAAATTGCATTGCTGAAGAGCACATTTGTTGGTGTGTTTGAGCAATTATTTTAGAGCATAAACAACAGCATCCAAACAAATGACGCTTTCAGGTGGCAGAATTTTTTTGTTTACCCCCACAACCCTTTGCAGTTCTTACATCAGAATTAGCCTGCAAGTTTAAATGTTGCTGATGAGACTAAATCCACCGAACTCAAGAAAACAACACATTCGTAAATCAATCAAAAAACATTACATAATTTACAGGTTTACTATTGCATGAGTCATTGAACAGAAAAGTAATCAATTATTTATAAGTCGAGCTAACTTCTCCTAAATCCTTGTTAAACCCCCTTAAATCACTAAAAGTAGATCATCAATGTTTCATTTGAGTCTATGCAGTTATAAATACATACACATACGAGTCTATAGTTTCTATTTACTGCGAGTAAATCAAATAATCTCATTTGGCACGTTCGAGATAAAATCAGTAAAGTCGTAAAGTATCCTTGCACTCAATTTTTTGTGAGAACCTTCTCAGTGACCTCTAAACATGAACCTATCAAACTGTTATTTATGTTGCCTCTGCCTCCACTGGGGAAACAGCAGAGCCAAAACGACTGGATATTTTACTGTTAGGGTCATCTTCTATAACTGGCATTTGGGATTATTGTCCTTGTCATTTAGCATCCCTCTGGAATTTCCTTTAATCTTTTAATGTCATTGTGTATCTATTGAACATCTACATCCAGATGGGGTGGGAAATATTGTCGCCTACAGCTGCACATCATTGATTGGATGATTTTTGTTTCACTGTACAGTCAGACAGCCTCCAGTCTTGCACACGGATGAATGAGCATTTGCTCACAGGAAGGGCATTATGTATTATTATGAAATTTTATACCGGTAATCTTAAACCCAATCTCACGTCAATGCGTACAAATTTTACGAGGTGGCTAATTTGAATGAATTCATACGATCTCAAATCATACGATTTTTGCTAAATCGTACGAATGACCTACCCTGCCCCCGCCCCTAAACCTAACCATCACGTGGGTTTAGACAAATCTCACGAATTCGTACGAGTGAGATTGTACGAATTCGTACAAATTAGCCACCTTTTAATCACTTGTACGAATTCGTACGACTTGGTCGTGATATAGAGTTGGTAATTTTATAGTTTTATACATATGGGATTGGTACATTAGTGCAACAGACGGACTTGGTGCATAGTGGATGATGGTGTTAAATATGTTGCTTGTATTATTTCTCATCTCTTCTGATCAGAGACAGACTGTCCAGTGGACTGATGCTGATGTATGTGGGTGGAGTAATTTATCTGTGATGGGGCTCCCAGGACTGAGTCTGCAGTTTATGCTATAATATGCCTCCTCAGGGCTTCATCTATGGGTAGAAATGAGGAATATGCTTAATGATGGTCCACTGGGAACTTTTAGAAGGAAAACATATTTTGATTAAATTGCAGCATAATGAAGGTTTGTATATAATACATTTTGTTTTTCCTATAGCAAAGGACAACAAGGCTTGTTGAGAAAAGGTCATTCAGAAGCATGTTTAGACAGATTAAAAAGTAAAACTCCATTTGCAACCCAGTTTACATCTGTAATGTATTTCAGAGTTAAACAGGATATTTGTTGAGATACTTTAAGTAAAAAATGCACATTATTTACAATAAGACCAGAAACATTCAGTTAGAAAGCAAATGGAGTTGATTTTCACTTGAATCAAATGGAACTGAAGTTAAAGCGTTAATTCGCCCAAAAATGAAAATTCTGTCATCGTTTACACACCCTCATGTCGTTCCAAATCCAGAAGACTTTCATCCAAGAGATCTGAGAGATTTCTGTCCCTCCCTTGAAAGTCTATTCATCCAAAACTCTGGCGCTTAAAAACATTCATAGAGAGATCTTGAATAAATCCATAATATCAATCATTTAATCCAAGTTTTTAAATGATGAACAGATTTATTTTAGGGTTTAATTCACATATAAACATTGATCAGCGAATATAAACAGAAACTCAACAGAAACTTGCTTGACGCGTGAGAGCAAACCTCACTTGTTCTTGCAGAAGCTCAAACGTGGTGGCGTGACACGCGAGAATGAACCTCATTTGTTTGTCGAGCTTTCACAGTTTCACTCAGGGGCTGATAACACGACACAGTTTTCAACTAAAAACGTGAAACTTTTTATGCATTTTGGCCGTTCGTTTACACGACAACGGCGTTTTGGGTGCCTGAAAAAGCTAATTTTTAAAACATTTTTGGCCTTCGTTCAAGGTCGGGCTGTGTTTGAGCATCAACGTAGTTTTTCCGTGTGTTCCGCACCGTTGGCTTTAGTTGCCGTCTGTTTTTTTTTGGGCCGATTCAACATGTTAAAATGGCGTCGGGCCGTCAGTGAAAGAGGGAACTCTGATTGGCTGTTCAGCTTAGTGAACAAGTCAGTGCACGAGAATAATGGCAAAACAGCGAGCAAATAAGTCAAAACTGTACAGATAAAAGGCTGATCTATTACGTCATCTTAGCTGAATGTTCCTTGGCGAAATTTCAATATAACATGAGCGGAGGAGAATAATGAAAGTGTTTAGCAACATGATATTCAAAATGGTGAGCACACACTGTGTATTTGCAGCCTGCAACGTCGGTTTCCCTTTTTGAATGACGAATATATCTGCAGAAATAGACCATTGTCTCATTTACACGCAGGCGCTGGACGCACATGCTAGCTGACATTCATCTGTAGTTCTCTCGGTGTGTTCAAGTGCAGCTTTTTTTCCCCGACGCAGGCCCTGCTAACATTTGCATCTCCGGGTGTGTTTGCACAACCTGATCGTGACACAAGCAAGATGAGCGAAAGTCTTATGGATTTGGAACAACATGAGTGTGATTAAATGATGACAGAAATTTCATTTTAGGGTTAACTATCCCTTTAATAATGTTTTGTAACAGATTATTGTTAAAGGATATACTGTCAGTCAGAAAAGAAAAGTTGAACAACAAGACAATGTGCATGTAAACGTCTACTTGACATCATCATCTCTTGTAATAACGTCTCTTCAGTTATTAAATCCCATGTCAGGTTGTTCCTGTTTCCTTTGTGTGTCTTGTTTAGGCTACTGCAATCACTTTGTGTATTTTGGTAGTGTTATTGCAATTTGCCCTTAGGAGCAGTCAACCCAGTGAGTGCTATCCAAATGACAACATGACTTTTCCTATTCTATTTTTTTGCCACATTCATTACTATGGCTAATTAGCTAGCTCATGTTGATGGGTAAGTTGCTTCCATCGCAGGTAGCAATTCTTGTAAATATCCCTTGACTTTCTCATTTCAACAGTAAAATGCAAACTTTGCAGGAAGAACTCCTTATACAGCTGAGGCAGCATTCAAATATAAAGTAGCGATGCAATCACAATATCTGTATTATATAACTGAATAACATAATCACTATTCATTAAATTATCCAAAGGGAATGGGGCGGGTTTAATTTACAAGGTGGATGCTTTGTGTAATTTCTTTCATTAGAGGGGATGCATCCTCCTGCATCACCTTCAATTCAAGCCCTATCTGTAACCATGCGTTATGGCAAACTGCCAAATTTACCAAAGGAAAAAAGAAGTGCAATGAGTGTACGCTACCGTTTTTGACTAACATAATGATAGACGTGATTTTGGATCTCATTTGGTAAAAATTGACAAACCTTTGAATATCAATTTCAATTTATTTATGCATATTAATCATATTTACCTGATACTTTCTCATTTCCTTAGTGTACACAGCAATGTATCTACAAAATAACTCAACGATATACCTGGCTGTTTGCCTGTGGCGCAAGTCAAATAAGCAAAAATAAATGATACCTAATCCTGATCTAGATAGAATCTGATAGAAATGTGTTGTTGCTCTCTTTAGGAAACACCAAGACGATTATCTCTCTGCATGAAGGAATCACCCCTTGCTGGTGTGAGAGATGATGTTCCTCTCAGGATGAATAATGCAGTAACTCTCACTTTATGAATTCATAGTACAGCACGTATGAGATTAATATCTTAATTGGATTCATTATTCATTCTAATAATGGCAAGTTGTTGACTTTGTTGTTCTCAGGGGGGTCGATTCATCCTTTACGACCTTTTGCCACTGCTATTAGATAAGAATATTTAGAGAAACCCTGCTTACTTTTTTATGTTTCAGTATATATCAGCCACCTCTTCACATATTAGGGAATATGCGTGACCAGCTGGAGATTTTAACTTAAAATCCTATGCATAATTGACACAAATGTTTCACCTTACCTATTGGTTAATTGCCCTTGACTGTTCACTGTAGTGTAATTAAGAGTATCTTGTTTTCAGTCACAGTCTCAGAATCTTAATGTGAAATGCCACCGTGTAGAACATTTGACTTTCAAAGGTAGGACAAGTTGTTTCATGCAACACCTGGTGCAAATAAGGGCCATGAGTCTTTTCACCCCAATGATTAATAAACATTTTTAGGTTAAAGTAGAGAGTGTAGTGCTGGGGAATGTGCTTGTAAAGGCAACAAGCAATATTTCATACAAAACAAGAAAGTATCCAAATCATTTGAGATTTTACTGCAACCCTAACTCGCACAAAACCCAAACTAGATGTTTGAAACCAACATGCAGAAAAACACACATTTATGTAACTGGACTTTGATTCTTACAGTTATTGAGATACAGAACTGATGACAGAACTCATTGTGATTGATTGATTGATTGATTGATTGATTGATTGATTGATTGATTGATTGATTGATTGATTGATTGGTTGATTGATTGATTGATTGATTGATTGATTGATTTATTGATTGATTGATTGATTGATTGATTGATTGATTGATTGATTGATTGATTGTTGATTGATTGATTGATGATTGGTGAGTATGTGGTTGAGTATCATTTTTAGCTCTCTGGCTGTCAGTGGTGGGAATTTTCAGTGAATCTTTCTACAGGTTACATAGTTACACCAGTAGGTGGCAAGAACCATGAAGTGACTGTCAAAATTGGCAAATGTATATGATATGAAACAAATATGCAAGTCATTGAATCTTTCACTCAACTGATTAATTTAAAAGAGCTGATTCATTCAGGAACGAAAAAATGCTGTATATAACTCTGAGATTCAGCTTTGTTTCGCAAATTTTGTCATTGGCAAAGCAAATAAAAGACAAACTGTCAAAATTGTGTCTAAAATGGTAGATTACTTAATATTTTAATATTAACTTGTTAATTGAAATGCAAAAACTAACTCCCAATCGTGCTGAAGTTAAAGTTGGCATGAAATGAAAATTAATTTATTTTCTAAATGCATGTTATTGATCTTATTATGAATTCCATATTGTTTTTATACTGTTTCCATTATATCACTGAACATGGGATGTTGTTCATGTGATGTTGCTTAAACATGGAATGGCAATAAGCAGAATTTTTGAAAAAAAAAATTTATTCTGATTAAGAATATAATATGATTTTAGCTGATTACCTAAACATTTAGAGCGAAGCACTATCCTCACTTTAATAATTGCTAAAGGTCTGCACAGTCTAAACCGATTACTGTCTCATAAGCTTGAGAAAACTCAAATGTGTACGGTGTATACTAAACCCAAGCCTTCGATGGGAAACTCACCACCGTTTTCTCACAGTCTAAACTCTCGATGGATATAGTGGGATCAAAATAGTGGTCTCAGACTTATGAGAATTCGTCTAAATCTATTACTCTCTCCAGATTTCAACACACACATATCTCTTTACTGAGCTTCCCCATACAGGCCTGAATTCATGTAATGCAATAACAGCTCAGATAAGATGATGCCTTTTCTGGAGTTACCCTCGCCACTGTAAACAGAAGGAGAGGCAACTGTTTTCTAAAGAGGCAGGAAGAAACAAGCACTGCTCTTAACATGGCATGCTGTGCTCTACAGACAGAGCTGTCTCAAACTGAGCTCAGCACATGATTAATAGCACAGGAATGACTCATTCAGTGTAACTGCTGGATTCATACATTTCTGAAAAAGTGGAATGAAGCCAGATGCCAAACTTTATCGCATACTATAAAAATGTTTATGTCAAAAGAAAAATGGAATTGAAATACCGCAAAAAACTGCAACCAACAGTACAATATCTTAAACTTAAAATTGGAAAGTTTTTATGACTGTCATCAAATCTGCTATCATTTTTATGGAATATGTAAATTATTTGTCCATGCACATCGTTACTTATTTCTTTTTTAATTCATGTGCGCTTGTAATCTTTAATCAAAATAACTTCCCCTCCCTCTTGCAGTGACATCTTTTCTCTTCCCTGAGGGCATGTTTACTGGCGTGAGGACGGGAAACCTGCTGTCACTCACTTGACATCACAGCAATAGCAAACCACAACCATCCAATCAATTCCCCATGGACAAAATCACGTCCCGACCCTACATTCTTTCTTGTTCAGAAGCTGTATCGCTACACCACAATGTGGAAGATATGATGATCACAACGTCTTTTCATTTTGCAAACATTTGTCTGAATATGTATCTAATGTTCTCTATGAGAAAATACACACATGTAAAGGAAGTGTTAAACTATAAAGTGTTGTGTTAAACTATTGGCATCATATGAAAACTTGTTGTAAAACACTCATGAAATACCTTAATTCACAGACCTAAAGACTGCAGATGACATGGGTAAAAATCAGCAGACTGATCATTTTAAAGCAACACTATGTAACATATTTACCTTAAAATAATGTTTCCAAAATCTTATCAATGGTTCATCAAGTTGTAACAGGGTGAAAGTCACTTCTGCCATAGCCTGACGGGGACTCTACGTCAAGTGCTACAATAGTCATTATTTTGTTTTTCTTCATTTCTGATGGCGCAATACATCATCCTTTCATGAAATCATGTAACATACTCTACCTTGTCTGTGGACATCGTTCATTCTAAAGCCGGTGCTGGATAAACAGCGAGCGTGCGTGCGACGGTATATGCTAAATTATTTACGACAGCGGTAAAAAAGTTCCATGGTGTTGCTTTATCAGAGGAAAGTCTTGAAGTGGACCCATCAGAAGACAAGTTACTAAGTGTGACAACAAAATCAACAAACTAGCTAATATTCAAACAATGCATCCATGTTTGCCCCAGTGCATGCTGGGAGTAGAGTGATTGACGGATTGATTTTTTTTTATTATTTACACAATGCACAGTGTACGCAAAGCAGTATTACTTTAGAGAGAATCCACCGTGAAAAGCAATTCTGGTAAAGGTGAAAAATTAGGCAATTGTAAAATTATAGTGAAATTCACTTCAAAAACTAAAGTAGAGTCAAAAGTATAGGCCTAGTTGTAAGTTTCATGTAACCTTATTTGCAATTACTCTCTGAAAATTGACTATTATAAGAGATCCAGCATCAGACTGTAATGGAGAGCTTTATAAACACACACTGTAAAAAAAGTTAACTCATTATTTTGAGTTATCTTTTTGCATGGTTTTTTTTTAGTTTAACTAACTTATTCGTAAGTTGAGGACAATGAAAACTTAAAATTCTTGTTGTCTGGACAATCTAGTTAAAAAAATAAGTTGAAATAACTAATTGCTAAATATTTTTTACAGTGCAGATTACAATGTGTCATGCTGTTATATGGTGTCAGACAGACAACCATAGTGCTTTATCCAGGCAGGTAATCTAAATAACATGTCATGATGTTTTAAACTTTTCATAGTAAATGCACTTATTGTAAACTACCTTTGTGAAAATGATTTGGTTTATCATGCACCATGTAGCCTATGATTATGCATATTAAAAATATGAATTGTTTTTTAAACTTAAATTGTTGATACCGTTTATACTTTGTTATTGCATATTTATAACTGATTAACTGATGCTATAATAACTTAATTAGTGTTTGATTAATCAACCACAATAACATGATTGATTAATCAAACTGCCCAAACTTCGGGTGAATAGCCTATGTAGCCTACTCGGACTTGACACGGACTCGGACATTTTAGACTCAGAAATTTGCCGAGTACAGTCGAGTCCGGGCACTGGAGGACACAATATTTTATTATTCAAAAACTAAACGAAACTACTTACATTGTGTTGTTTTAGCGTTGAGCATTGTGGCCAATCACAGACATGTAGCCTATTAAACGCATGAACGCAGTGAGTGACCAATCAGAGGCGTTTAGAGTCACCATGCAGAGAATTCGCTCAAACAAATGTATGTTCATGTTCAGATCACATTTCGCGATGTAAATAAGAGATTCACTGTGCAGTGCGGACAACGTCAGTTATGATGAGAGTGCAGAACGCGGTAAGTGGTGGCTTAAGTAGCCCTATTGACAATCTAAACAAAAGTTTTGTTTTTCATGCTTCTAGGACGGTACGGTTACGTTCAATGTTAAATTAAGGAGTGAGAACTGCATTTAAATGTGGGAGTGAATCCGCTAAATTATAGTCTTGTGTGAGTTATGAAATTGCGATGATCGTACATGAGAATGTGATAACCATAGCAACATTTTGACGTCTATGCTTGTTATTTACACTTTAGTCATAAGTTTACATACATTTACATTTAGTCATTTAGCAGACGCTTTTATCCAAAGCGACTTACAACTGAGGACTATAAACGAAGCGAGTCATCGTGAAGAGGCAAAAACAATGCAAGAAGTGCTCAAAATACAAAGTTCAGACATAGCTCGGAGTAGCATAAGCCAGGCAAGCAAGGATTTAAAGGATTTTTTTTTTTATGCAGTGATTCTGCAACATACACCTTGCAGAACCTCCAAAATGTTATTTTTATTTATTTTCTTTATTAGAAGGATCATAAAAACGTTTTTTGTACTGCCCTGAAAAAGCTTTTTTACATTATAGATGTTTAAGTATAGCCTAGTCCACAAAACAAAATACAAGACAAATTACATAAGTCATTACCTGAATGATCCACAACTGTTTTTTTTTTTTTAATGGTTGTTCACGGGTCCCTTGTTTGTCCCGAACAGTTAAACTGCCCAATTGTCTTTATAAAAATCCTCCAGCTTCTGCATATTTGACTCCTTTCTAGCAGTGATTGTATGATTTTGAGATCCATCTTTTCACACTGGTGACAACTGAGGGACTCATGCACACAACTATTACAAACACTGCAAACATTCAGTGATGCTCAAGAAGGAAACATCTATTAAGAGCCAGGGCGTGTAAATTGGTGTAAATTGTTCTTATTTTGTTTAAAAATTCATTAATTAATTTAGTACCTTCATAGGCTAAATAAGATATTAACATGTAAAAGAAAATAAGAAAGATTTACACCACCATCATCTTGCTCAAATGTTTACCCCTGGCTCGTAATGCATCGTGTTGCATTCTTGAGCATTACCTTGCAGATTCTGAAAGATGTGACCAATCATAATGCAGATATCCACCATTTTTGTCTGACAAACAAACCAAACCAGTCAGTGGATTTGAACTTGAAAAATGGTGTGTATTGACAGATTTTTGCTGCTCTGTTCCTGTTTAATTCGTGCGGTAACTAAATAGATGATCAGTTCATGTACTGCTTGAACTAAGGCGCTACACATTAAAGCGCCACAAAATGGTATTTATTGTTTTTAGCTGAGGTTTTATCTTATACCAAAAGGAACCTGCTCTGTCTTGTCTGTTGGCGCACTGTCAATGTCCTCTTTGCCCCGCAATGTATTTGTCACTGTGTGAGAACATGATGTGTGGAGTGAGAGCGGAATGGCTTGTCGGACATAACAGTAACTAAGAGGGGCGGGTCTTTGTGTAAGGCTAATTTCAAATCATTGAAAATTTTTGTCGACTCGACTCGGACTCGGATGTTAAGGACTCGGACTCAAGTCCGACTCGGCCCTCTTTGGACTGGGACTTCAACTTGGACTTGATTGGTAAGGACTTAGTGTTAATTTCGTCAGACGAGACGAGACTAAATATGTTCGTCAACGAACTTTTTTTCCATGACTAAGACGAGACGATGACGAGACTGCACCAATGTCCAAAAACGCTGACTAAGACTAAATTAACATGCATTATTGTTGACGAAAAAAGACGAGACTAAAATGTTTTGCATAAAATAAAAACTAAGGTAAAATCTCTCTCCATTTTCCTCTACAATCGTCTCTACTTTTTCATGATGAGATAGAATTCAACTGTTACGCCTTCAAAATATTCCGAATGAGTTCGCGCTGTTGCTGCTCAGGTCTCATACTCCTGTTGCTGCCAATGAATTTGTCCAGTGGCAAATGAAGTCGATTATGTTCAAAGACTTCATCAAACAAGTTGGCAGATCTGTCTTAATCGGTTCGCGAATCAGTTTGAATGATCTGTTCAGTTTCCTGCACGCAATGACTCATCTGAAGCGCTTTCAATTCTCACTCGACTCGGATTTAAGAACAGCAAAAGCGTTGAATGATGTGGCCATGGACCTAGTAGTCAAGTGAAAGCATATCTGCAAATGCATCATATTTTTGCCAGCGATGAAGATCTTTATTAGTTGAACATCTTCGTAAGCTGTAGGCTATGTGAAATTCCACAGGACGAAACGATATCATTTCATTCAGGTAATACATTTTACAACCAAACAGATTATTACGCCACGATAGCACTACTACAAAGTATGACATTACCCGTTTTTTGGACATATAGGCCTACATTAATTTATACAGTTTATGAAATGAACACACCCGCCATCCCGCGGTAATGTGTGTGTATTGTGCAGTGCAGTGGCGAAAACGAATGCCTTTGCCTGCCTTAGACACAGTTAAACAGTTTAAAATGCTTGCAGAAATATACATTTGATTACATTTTGGAGAACAGACAGAGGAAGATCCGTCGATGTGCATTTGATTGTTTGTGTTCAGATGTTCATTAGCGGTCATGAGCGCGAGCAAATGTGAAGTTTTAACTCTCTCTTCTCTGTGTCAATGGTTCCCTTTACATGCCTTTGAATGCGAAAAAACTCTCCAGAGTCACGTTATTTCGACATTTTCTAATAATCCAAATGTAGTTGTATAAGTTACTATTATACAAACCAAAGGGCAATGATTTTCGGGCTACAGATGGCCGAAATAATGCTTGTGTCTTCTGTTTTTGTTGCAAAGATAGATCTAATTATGATAGTAATAGTCATTTAAATGAAAAATATCTAAATAATATCATGTTATATATAATCATCCGAAGTAACAGCAGAAATATTAATTGTTAAGCCTTGTTTAATCTCATTTGTTATTTCTCAAGACCAACCTAGAATGTAAATAGGTTGTATTTTACACTACAGTACAGTAGGCCTATTCTTTTCAGTTTTTCTGGGTAGCCTATACTTGTTTTATTTCTGCTCTGAACAGAAAAACGAGACACGTCACGTGGCAACCAAAAACAGTTTAAAAAACCTTTGTAACCTGTCAGTCAAGATATATTGAGTTCTCTTTTGACTAAAACTAAACTAAAATGACGAGACTTTTAGTTGACTAAAACTTGACTAAGATACCTTGAGTTCTCTTTTGACTAAAACTTGACTAAAATGACGAGACTTTTAGTCGACTAAAACTTGACTAACAAAAAAAGGTATGTGAATGACTAAATATGACTAAAACTAACAAGGACATTTGGCACAAGACTAAGACTAAGACTAAATTAAAAATAGGTGACAAAATTAACACTAGTGGACTCAACAAAGGTGGACTCGGACCCAACACTACCTTGAAGTGCAATGAAATTTCAAATGATAACAGTGTGTTAATTTAAAGCATCAAGTTACAACAACACACAGGGTGTCTCATCACCTCCTTCCCTAGCTTTAGCTCAAAAGACTGATTTGAGTGCTGATGTAAGTGGTCTTTGTAACGTATCACCGTTGTCTCAATATCTACAAATCAATCTGTGTTCCGACAGCCTCTGCAATGCAGGCACAAAGCTTGCACTACAAAAGCCCTTCCTTGCAGTCTGCAGCCTCTGATGCAAGAGCAGGTCTTCACCAACTGGTCAACAACAGAAGTAGAGGACTTGCATATGTGGCTTACTTGCATGTGTCACTGCTTATTAGCTAACTCGTTTATTTCAGCTTTATTTGAATCATAAGCTTGCCCTCTCTGTCTCTTGCTAATCGTCATATGACAGCATCTTTAGTACTGGCACTAAATCCTTTTATTTGGTATTTTATAGGACATTGTCCTGCTCTGACATTTGCAGCTCTTTTAGGTCAGTGTTCTCTCACAAATACAAACTAAAGACTTAGAAGTATATATATATCCAAGCTTCAGTGTCACATGATCCTTCAAAAATCATTCTTGGGTAAACTATCCCTTTAAACAACAGAAAAAATATTGACCTAGGGCTCTAAATCACAGCTTAATAAATGTTGACTATTCTTGGATCACCACCATATGGAGAGTTATTAAGAGGCAGATGGCATTCTTGCATATAAGCACCAACGAAACATCATTCTTACCTTTGGGAAAATAAGATGTAATCGAGACGGAGGAGGTTAAAAGTTTATTTGAAAAATCCCTCATCCTGATATGAGCCTATACCTCTCTAAGGATCTTGTTTCTCTTCGCCAATGGTTTTGATCTGTGAAGTTTTAATGCATCCATCTTGATTCCAAGTGTGGACTAAAGTGGGTCTGCAGTTCAATAAATGCATCATGCGAGAAATCTTTACCATTTATGCTGCCAGACTCACCAGCATTGACCAATATAAAGCCTATTGTGTTAAAACAACTGTCTCTAAATGACAAGTTAATAGATAAGATACATCATAACCAATGCCACAACCAAAGAGACACCGATTTAGTATTTTTCAGTTTTTCTGGAGACCATGAGCAAGCTTTATATAAACCCTTGCAGTTTTACATGGGAAATAACAATCACATCAAACTGTATTTCTCATTCGTTCTCATTTAGCTAGACGATTATTTTCCCTATGATGCTTTATTAAATCAAACACTTTATTGTTTGCAATGAAGATCAAAGAAAAAATACTTTTCATGTTCACAGAATCCAATATGCGAATACAAGTTGCTAATAATTACGCTAGTTTTTTCTCATTGAAACATTTTTTGGAGCATCTTTGTAATGCTATAATGACAGAATCCCAAAATCGTCCTGAAAAATTGTCGTTTCATCTCGGATGTATTTGAAGTAGCAGTGTTTTAAGCCAAGTCTGTGTGTGTGTGTTCTGGTTAATAAGAATCTAAATAGAGCGGAGCTCTAGTGTCCTACTCACTCTTAGTAATCAATATAAGTCCTTTCTAACGCACAGCCTTGCAATTTATAGCAGATGCTGGACTGAATGTTGATAGGTCAGACTGAATGCTGCCCTTGGAAAAAAGCTTAGTCCAGCATTTCATGCCAAGGGGTAGTAAACTATATTTTTCTCATTAAGTATGCCATATAGCATCAAAGTTAAGAACCCATTGATTCAGATGACCCTCCTCCATCCAACATTTTATCTTTATGACTCGGAGTGAGATTTGATGGTGAAAAGGAAATAGTTTTTTCCCCATTGAATGGCAATATAAAAGAGTCATAATATGAAACTGTGCCTTTTCCAATTTAAAAAGTAAGTTTTATGCAAGATTTTAATGATTCTATCAGACAAATAATGTATTTAAAGTGTTAATTGATAGTTTAGTGCCCATCCCGAGCTAAATGAATCATTTTTTACTTTGAAATATAATTGCGTCTTTAGGAAGGCAGAGTTGATGTCAACAGTGTAAGAAGTATTTCCAAGCTGAAAGTGTGTCTTAAAAAGACAAATGGCGATATCAAGTGCTGAGTTTTCTAGAAATGTCCACTTTTTAGATCATCAATTCACTATACAAAATTACGGTAACCGGGTTGACATTATCCGGTTGTTAAGTCGTGACGTAAGCGCTTCTCCGATAATACTGTTTCCGGGTCCTCTCTACCTACCTACCGCTTTCGCCGGAGTTTTAACGTGTTCCCATGTAGTTTTAATAGATCGGAGTTAAAAAAAACAAGTGACATTTAACTGTCATCTACCGCTTTCCCTGTGACGAGAAAGATAAGAGAAAATGGCTGCAGTTGATAAGGTAAGTTACAAATCTTAAACGAAGGAAGAAACTTTGGCGCCAGTGGGTGCTATCCCTTAATCCCTAGTAACACCCACTGGCACTGAAGCGAAAAAAGCCCTTTAAGAAAAGGTTTTATGTAGTCTAGGATCTGAAAGACGAGCGGAGCGCTTGGGCCCGGAAGAGGCTAAACGTCACGCGTGACGTCAGACTTAACAACCGAATAAGATTGCCTCTTACTGACAGACATAAGATGATTTTTTTTTTTTTTTTTTTAATTGACTGACTTGTTCTCAAAAGTGATTTTATTTATGTTGATGATATATCTATAAGAGTGCATTCTGTTAAGTTGGCTGGCTATTTGGTGTAGATTATATTTGTTTTAAGAATAAGCCTACTTTATCGCTTTCCAAAAAGCCGATACAAAAACACTGCACACTTCACTGTTATTGGAAGTCAAGATTAATCTCAAATTTAGTGCCATACTATGAAAGATATAATCATCATCTTCTGATCACATCGCACCAGGCAATTTGAAGGAAAAAAGATAAATGATTCAGATAACAGCAGAAATCATGAAGCATTGTTTTGTTGCTACATAAGCCTGGAGCTGTCAATAAGGATCGAGACACAAAACCCTGCAGCTAAAAAACAGTTTGAAGAAATAGCATCAATATGTTTGGGGAAAGAGCCTTAAGTATTACCTCAAGTGAATACAGAAAACAACACCATCATACATGAGTTGTTTTTCATTTATTTTCCCCCTGAGATCATCTTAACATAATTTGTATGCCAAAACAGTTATTTTGTATTAACCCAATTTTTTTTTTTACTACTGTCCCTTAAGAAAATCACCTTTTGCGGGTTTGTTTACATGTCAAATTTTAGTTTTTAACTTCCTTATCCAATAACAACCTCTTTGCAAAGTCTGCTTTACATTGTGACTGACCAACGCACTAAAGTGCTCATTTGCTGGGATGTTTGGTGCATCAATAATGTACATCTATGTTTTTCATCTCACAAATAGCAGGGCTGAACATTTACACCACATTTGATTTCAGAGTTATGCATGTGAAGTGAAAACAAACCTGCAGCTATTCTCTGAAGTTTAATGGCTATCATGCTAAACGCCGTACAGTCAATACACACTTGACGGTAGAGACGGTGACTGCTGCTTCAGAAACAAGGGAAGAAAAATTTGATGCTGATGTTTGGTACAGTTTGTCTCATTCCCGTCACTTCTTTCTCGTCCTTTCCTCCATTTCTCCAGCTACTTTCCCCCCCATTTCATGCCACTTTTGGCAGCTCCAGCGAACAATCCACTAGTACCGTAATGAAGCTGCTCCCTCATTTTCCAACCCCATTCTGTCACACCCCAGTACGGTGAAATATGCATCAAACCCCACAATAAAGAGTGTGTGCAGCCAGCATGGCCATGCTATTGGCAGAACTATAATGGAGACAGAGATTTATGGCTGAGACCAGGTGTGTGTTTGAGGAATTGTACCTGATATAATAGGGTTTTTTTTTTTTTTTTTTTGCTCAAGCAAAGACAGAGGAGGTCTGAAGGTGAGGGGTGTAATGGCATTGACCTGCTAAGACGAGACTCTTTCACTACATCATCAGGAATCATAAACGTTATAGTCATTTTTGACAAAAACAAACGTAGTCTTGCTCTAACTGTGGAAGAGCAGAGAGACTATTTCTTTCAATTGTTTTAGATTAGCATTGACAGTGCTGGCGTTCCAACACTGGTTTATTCAACCTCTGAGGACTCACTCAGCTTCTTTACACACCACTGAGAGGATCCCACCGCTAGACCCTCACTAACGAGACTTGTATATCTATAGACCTTTGACGGTAAAAGTCAATCCCAAGGGGCCGTAAAGGGATTATCTTTAGGGCTATCAAAGTTAATTTGTGTAGTTAAGATATGCAATGCGTTTAATGTAATGATTTTTTTGCATTCATTTTCAGCAATCTTTGTTCATTTTTCATGCTTTCTGAAGACTGAATAATTAATTGTTAATACAGTAATTAATAACAAATATTCTGTTGACAGAATGTTTTGCCTTCTAGCTAATTATTAGTTGTCATGGTTTCTGATTAATTCCTTCATTAAAGGGTTAGTTCACCCAAAATGAAAAATCATTTACTCACCCTCATGGTTTTCCAAATCTGTAAGAGTTGATTTCTTCTGCTAAACAAAAGAAGATATTTTAAAGAATGTTTTTGAAAAACCAGACACTTGCTGGTATCTTCCATAGTATTTGTTTCCCCTACTATGAAAGTCAATGGGGTCCATCAACTGTCTGGTTATCAACATTCTTCAAAATATCTTCCTTTGTGTTCAACAGAAGAAATAATAAATGATGACAACATTTTAATTTGTAACTTTCCCTTTAATGATCTTCCTTTGTGTGGCTATTTTAGCCCTTAGGGTGTTTACACAACACTGAAACTGAAAAATTATTATTTTGGCCATTTATTTACACGACAAAGGCTTTTTGGGGGCCTAAAATGCAAACTTTTGAAAACCGGATTCAACGTGCAAGTTTTTGTGTAAACTACAAGTGAATTTGAATTTGTGATAATGGTGACGTCATGCACATGCGTGTTCAGTTCATCAGTTCAATAGGTGTGTAGTGTTTCATTACAAAGTAAAAATCACCAACTAGCCTGGTATGATAATTATTTTTAGTCGTTTTCACGGATCCGTGTAAACAGGGATTGTTTTGACAATGCTGTCGTCTGTAGGTGAAAAATGCGAAGGAAAAACTTTTACGCTTTTATTACATCGTTGTCGTGTAAACATTCCCTCGGTTCTTTGTCTCGTGTTAACGTTATGTTTAAATGTGTGTCACGCATCTCGTTCTTGTTGGATTTATACATCTGTGACATAAAGGGGAGTATAAAATAAATAGTAAAAAGAATACAGTATATAAAGGGAAAAGATAATTAGCATATAGCCGATGAGAACCGAGAGAGAGAGAGAGAGAGAGAGAGAGAGAGAGAGAGAGAGAGAGAGAAGAGAGAGAGAGAGAGAGAGAGAGAGAGAGAGAGAGAGAGAGAGAGAGAGTGCATACTGAACAATCACACTACGAAAAAAAGGATTTAACCGCAAATTCGCTGTAGAAAATGAAAAAGAAAATTGAGGCAAACAAACTTACAAAACATAAATGGATGTTATTGTCCTGATCCTTTTAGAGGGTGCAACAACAGTACTAAGGGGAAAATATGTATACAGTTTTGCTTTTATATCAAATAAATTGTAAACTTACACTTTATTTCAATGGTACTGTCAGGATACAGGGACGGAGACAGAGGTAAGTGAAATCCAAACAATGTTTATTTTAAGTGACTCAAGTGCAAAGGAAAGTATTCAGTGTTCAGAAGTGAATTCGGTGAAGATTGCTGAATGCGGGAAGATCACAGGTGAGCAGATCCTCTTCAGGTTAGTTTCTTTCAAACAATCTCAGTTCGGGAATGCTTGTCTTTTTCTCTTTTCAGATGCGACCACGAGTAAGTGACGGCTCAGGAGAACTTCGGGAAACTCAAAGGAACACTGGATCTCCGGATACATGGATTCAGGCAAGGATACTGGAGATATCAGAACAAGGATACAGAGGTTAGTATATTCACAGGTAAGTATACGTTACTCGGTGGGTACTCGCTGCATCAGAGACTTGGAGAGAGACAAGGTTAACGGTCTGTTCCTGTTGGAGACTTGACAAAGACTGATCGTGAGATGAGTGTATTTATAGAGCTGACTGATGATTGTTAACAGGTGTAGGTGATTAGTATTCTGGTGAGAGTGAACGCTGAGTGGTGGATTGAGCTGAGCTTGATTGATTCCTGACATTACCCCCCCCTCCAGAATCCGCGCCAGCGGATCCAATACCCCGACGTTGTGGGGGTCTACCTCGAGGTCTCGGAGCAGGTCTGTCAGGATGTTGTGCATGGAACTCAGTGGTTAACATGGGATCGAGGATGTCTTTACGTGGAATCCAACACCTCTCCTCTGGTCCATAATACTCCCAGTCTACCAAATATTCCAACTGACCACCTCGACGTCGGGAATCTAATATCTCCTTTACCGTGTAGATGGTTTCGGTTTCGATGGGGGTACTGGAGGATTGTTTTCTTGAACCAAATCTGTAGCGGGAACAGGTACGGGCGGATGATGTGGTTTCAAGAGAGAGACGTGAAATGAGGGATGAATGCGATACTGGGCTGGTAGATGGAGCTGATAGTCACCGGATGTGCTGACAAACTGCCTGGGAGCTCCTCCTCCCCTTCAATCAGTGGTGAACCAGGTGAAACAAATCTTCCAGGCAATCAGTGCCTTGCTCTGTTGTGTCTTTAGTCCGCAGTGGAAGGAGCATTTATAGATCCACAAAACGAAGGAAACTTCATCTTTGTCATCAAAGTGATTGTGCAAGACTAAGCCCTCCACAAAACTGTGAAGGACAGCCGGTAAGCGCCATATTGGCCATGTTTTGGCTAGATTGACTTGAAGCTCTGGAAAAACACAGACTCTTAACTTTTGTTGACTTATAGTTTTGATGGACTTTTGTAGTGGTAGTTGCAACTTCTAACGTTCAAATATACTTCAAATGTACATTTTGAAAATTAAAATACCAACTGATTTGTTTTGGTATAACATATCTAGTTGTGTGGCTACAATGATAATTTATAATAATCCTTTACTAGAAATATACGGCTTAAAACTAATGATTAGAAAGTAAGTTGAATTTTTTACTACTAAAAAAATATTTTGTATTGCATTTGGCTAAAATGTGAATTTGACTAAAGACATATATTAATTCTGATCATTTGTTTTAAAATGGTGGGTATTTTTTGGATAACATTTGCTTATAAACCTTGTAACTTATAATGACAGTAATGTGTTTATCTGAGTTAAATTTGAATAAATGTATTTATTTTGACTGTCAACTCAGATAATAACTTGAACTTATCTCTCTTTTGAGGTTTTTCACCTGTTTACTGCCCATCAAAGAATGGTTAATAAAAGACAAACAACTGATCCCATGGCTGTTTATTGAGTGAAATCCAGTTAAGATCTTCATGTGGAGGGACTGTCCTTTTCAAGTGGGGAATTGCACAAGAAATAAGTCACAACTTGCCAGTGAAAAACCGCTCTCAAGACTGGAGAAGGACCAGAAAAGTGAGACCCGTATCCAGAGACAAATAAAGACTGTTCCCGCCCTGCTGTCGTGATTTAAATGGCTGATTCATTACTGTTGGAGCAGCTAAAGACTGCAAGGACATCAGCAAAGCGTCAGTTTTCCCGTCTGGCCAATAATGTGCTACGAATGCATACAATGATGTCAGAAGAGGAGCTCAGAGACAGTTTTAAGAAGCTCACTGCAGAAGCTGGCAAAGTCCTGGAAGCCAACGATGATGTAGAGGATCAATGTAATGAAGAAAACTCTGATGCAGAGGAGTTGAGTGAGCAGCAAAAGAGCGACTTGGTCAAAACAGCCAATGAGTGTGAGAAAAAACTGCAAGAGCTAAAGGACCTCATACAAAAGACATTGTGGGCTAATTTCGGGGAATATGAACTGACACAAGCAATTACAACAGCAGAGTCGCAAGCAGAAAACGTGGGAGCTGTGGACCCAAGTAAAAACCAAGATGCATATCTCTTTATGATCGGGCAACTAGAGAAACTTGTGAAGGCTGCGAAGGAGGAGCATAAACATTGGAAGTGCTGGGTCCCCACAGCAGAGCAACAACAGTTCCAGAGTCGTATCAAAGACCTTGAAACCATCCTGCCAAAACTTACAATAAGACAAGCAGACTTTATAGGGGCACACGTCAGAGAAGAAACCAGCAGATTAAGTACTTCTTCAATCAGTTGTGTGACCACACCAGCAATTAAATTAAAGCCAGCTGCCCTCCCAAAGTTTTCTGGTATCCGCCGAGAGTTTCACCGGTGGAAAAAAGATTGGGAAGCGCTCCAGATGCAGGGAGAACCTAGTGGATCCAAAGAGATTAAAAAATTCCAACTTCTCGACAGTGTGGATGAGAAGACAATACGAGACCTCCGCCTTACAAGTTACACAACTGCTGAGGAGTTTTCCGGGTTTTGGAGAACCGCTTTGGAAATAAGACCACTATAGCCCTTGAGATCGTAGAAGAGCTCCAAAGACTCCAAGCAGTTAAAGGTAACCAGCCCAGGAGGATTGTTGAGCTCATCCAATCTGTAGAAAAAGCCCTGGTCGATCTGAATGAGCTTGGCAAGACTGGTGCTATAAAGAACCCTCTTGTAACAAAAACAATAGAAAGTAAACTTCCTGATGGCCTGAAGAAGGAATGGCTTCTTCATGTAGCTGGCAAAGGTGATGAAGCTGAAGAAGACAAGCGATTTGACTACCTCCTCAAGTTTCTTCAAGGTCAAGAAGCCATCTATGAGAAGCTGGACCAACTGAGGGAGGAGGAACCAAAACCAAAACCTGAACCTCGGCAAGCTCGAACCAGAACTTCCACCCAACTGAGCAACCAGGCTCAAGGATGTGTGGTCTGCGGAGACGGCAAGCATAAGAAAAAGCTATACTTCTGCCAAAAGTTTCGCGCGCTTAAGCTGTCAGAGAAAAGAGATGCTGTCAGGAAGCTGGGAGCCTGCAAGAAATGCCTGGAGATTCACAATGAAGGTGACTGTTTTAAATCAGAGTTTCTGTGCAGGAGGCCAGACTGCAGAGAACAGCGTGCTGCAGAACACCACTATTATCTTTGCCCGAGAGCTGATACGTCCAAAGGGAATGTCGTCCAGAGGTCCAACAGCAAAGTGGGAGGTGACACAAGAGAGTGTTACACCCAAGCCCAAGAAGAGTTCATTAAAAGCCTCTCACCTGAATTTGCAGAAAAGTGTCGCAATGCCTTTTGCAACACTATAGCCAGAACCTCTCTTGTGTCCAACCAACCCAGTCTTCTAGCAGAGAATGGAAACGTGGAGTGGCCAGTCATCATGATGCTCTTAGAGGTCACAGCCAATGCAGGACAAAAAGTTGGGACTTTGATCGACCTGGCATCGGATACCAATTACATAACTCATGATGCAGCTGATCGGTTGAACCTTAGAAGTGAAGCCATAACCCTTGTTGTCCACGGTGTGGGAGGAATGAAAGTTCAAGTTACCACAAAACGGTACCTCCTAAAGATCCGGGTCCGCACAGAGCAAGGCAACTTCAGATCCCACCAACTCCTCTGCTATGGTTTGGACAGCATTGCAGAGATCCACAAACATGTGACAGCCAAAAGACTCCAAAAGTTCTTTCCAGATGTCCCCCAAAATGAACTTGTGAGACCAAGACAGATACAGCTTTTGATAAGCCATAAGGAAGGGCGACTGGTCCCACAGAAAATACGCACCGTTGGGGACCTGGTACTATGGGATGGGCCATTGGGAAAGACAATTGCAGGGACACACCCTGGTCTGTTTGAAGAGGCTACAGTTACTGCACACCAGTCCAGAGCGCACTTCGCCAGGTCAATGAGAACAGCAGCATTGATGTATGAGGAACATATTTGCGACAAACCTACCATCAAATCGTCTTGTTCTGCTATTTCCACTCGGGATTTTGTTGAGTGGTGGAGATGGGATAGCATTGGCGCCCCCTGCACCCCAAAATGTGGAGGATGTCGCTGCGGCAGTTGTCAACTTGGTGGCAAAGAAATGACCCTGGCTGAAGAAAGGGAGCTGGAAGTTGTAAAGGGTGGCCTGACTTATGTCGGTGCTGATGACCACAGTGATAGTCCACATTGGCATGCAAGATATCCATGGCTCATGGACCCATCTACATTGCCAAACAACAGAAAAGCAGTGGAGGCAACCTTCCTCAGAACAGAGAGACAGCTCGCCAAAGAACCGCAGTGGAAAAAAGCCTATAGTGCTCAAGTCCATGAAATGGTTGACCGCCGGGCTGCAAAAAAGCTGACCAAAGAGGATCTAGCCAACTGGAATGGACCTGTCTGGTATATTAGTCATCTTATCGCACCCAACCCCCACTCTGTTACAACTCCAGTAAGACTTGTCTGGAACAGCAGTCAGAAGTACAAAGGCCAAAGTCTCAATGACTTTCTAATGAAAGGCCCTGATGTTCTCAATCCGATCCGAGCTGTCCTCCTCAAGTTCCGCCAAGGCTCCTTCGCCGCTCTAGGAGACGTCAGAAAAATGTATAATTCTGTGTGGCTCGAGGAGAGGGAAGTCCATCTACACCGGTTCTTGTGGCGTGATTCAGAGGGTGATGAGCTAGAACAGTACGCCGTAACCAGAGTGAATATCGGGGACAAGCCAGCTGGTTGCATAGCACAACTTGCCATGAGGGAGACAGCTAACCTGCCTCAATTCAGCCACCTCACAGATGAATACCAAGTATTACATGAGCACAGCTACGTCGATGACATCTTGACATCCCATAACTGCCGTGAAAGACTCAAAGTCATCACAAAGAATGTGGAGCTTATTCTAAAAGCAGGAGGGTTTGCACTGAAGCCTTGGGTCTTCTCAGGGCAAGGTAAAAGAGAAAGAGAAAAGGCATCGCCAAATATTGTTGTCCTGCCGAACCAGCTTAAGGAGGAAGACAACAAGGCGCTTGGTCTCGGCTACATTGTAGATGAAGACATGTTGCATGTCATGGTGAGGGTCAACTTCTCCAGGCGAAAGAAAAAGATGAGACTTGGGCAAGACTTGCTGCTAGAAGAAATACGTGCACAGACACCAGACCCGCTGACAAGACGTGAACTGTTGAGTCAAGTTGCTGGTTTGTACGACCCAGTTGGCCTGACAACACCATCAAAGCAAAAAGGGGCTATCTTAGTCCGAAGGGCATTCCAAGAGGCAAAACCAAAGTGCAGCATGGTCAAGGACACATGGGACCTTCCTCTGTCGGATGAGCTCCGCAAGGATGCAATTGTAATTTTTGAGGAGTACGTCCAGCTAAGCAAAGTAAGGTTCCCAAGAGCCCTTACTCCACCAGAGGCAACAACTGAACCAGTCGCTGTCACTTTTTCAGATGGCAGTGAAAGCTCCTATGGTGCTGTCCTTTACCTGCGGTGGAACTGTAACAAACAATTAACAATTCGACTGGTGGAGTCAAAAGCAAAGCTGACACCTCTAGACCAGAAGGGGGATGCGGTGAAAGCAGAACTTTGCGGTGCAGTTTTTGCAAGCCGTCTGAAAAAGTACTTTGAACAGCATACCCAGATCCAGATAAAAAGGTGGTACCATTTGTTAGACAGTCAGACTGTTCTTGGAGCTATCCAGCGTGAAAGCTATGGATTTCAGACTTTCTTCGCCAATCGAATTGGAGAGATCCAAGAAAGCACACGGCTACAGGACTGGTGGTGGATCCCTGGACCACTCAATATAGCCGACATTATCACTCGAGGAGCTGGGCCAATGGAACTTGATGCCCATTCAGAGTGGCAGCAAGGGCCAGAGTTTCTACATCTTCCAGAGAGCGAGTGGCCAATTATGTCGTCAAAAGATGTGTCTGTGACAGCTCGAGAAAGCATTAACAATATGCAAAAGAAGTCATTCGTGGCAGCTCTCACAAGAGCCCAAGCGAAAAGAAGCTTTCCAAGTCTTGTGGGACGACTTCCTGCTGGTGCAGCTGTCCTAAACTTGGTGGATGAGAGGCGGTTTAGTAGCCTAAAGTGTCTAATCAAGACTGTCGCTTTTATCTGGAGAGCCGCAAAAAAGTTTACATCTGCAACAAAGTCCATTGAGAACCCAAAGTGGGAGGCGATTCCCACAAAAGGAGTTATCACCGCCACAGAACGTCAAGAAGCAAGAAGGGACATCTATCTTGCTGCTCAAGAGGGGGTGACGTTTCCAGCTACCACTATGGACCGCTTGGTTGTGTACAGAGAGCCAGAATCTGGGTTACTAGTTTGCGGTGGGAGGATCCATGGCTTCAGGGAGGATAGCGCTGCAGTTCCCCTTCTGCCTTTCAATGCATGGGTCTCTACTTTATTGGCACGGGAGGCGCACGATGAGGGTCATGAGAGTGTGGCTGCAACCCTGCTGAAAATGAGGAGGAAAGCCTGGGTCATCCAAGGGAGGAAAATTGCCCAAAAAGTAGTGGAGAACTGCCTTTTCTGCAAAAAATCAAGAGCAAGAAGGTGCAAACAAGTAATGGCTGACCTACCTCCTGAAAGAACCACACCGGCAGCCCCATTCGAGTTCACTACAGTCGACCTCTTCGGACCGTATCTTGTCAAAGATGACATCAAGAAACGGGTCTCAATGAAAGTGTGGGGTGTCGTCTTCAGCTGTATGGCCAGCAGGGCAATTCATGCAGACTTGGTCAACACAATGTCGACAGAGAGCTTCTTGATGGCTTACCAACGCTTTACTGCAATAAGAGGGCACCCAAGAAGGATCTGGTCCGACCCGGGGACAAACTTCATCGGCGCCAAACCTGTCCTAAAAGAGCTGTACCAGTTCCTGGATGCTCAGAATAGAACTTCAATAGAAGAGATGTCAGCTCAAAAAGGTACCAAATGGGAGTGGACAATTCACCCTGCCGACTCACCTCACCGCAATGGGGCGGCTGAAGCCGCTGTCCGCATTCTCAAGAAAGCACTCCAGACCCTGGGCAACAACACTGGCCTCAGCTACAACGAGTTTCAGACAACACTACAACTTGCTGCAAACCTTGCCAACGAATGCCCAATAGACGCCAGGGTGCAGAGCCATGAAGAAAGCGTACATTATGTGTCACCCAACACACTTCTCCTGGGCCGAGCCTCTCCAAGCGGTGAGATCAGAACATTTGACTTTGCAAACTACCCTTACAAGAGACTCAGAGAGATGCAGAACCAGGTCAACAAGTTCTGGAGGTCTTGGAGCCAGCTTGCTGGCCCAAACTTATTTCTGAGAAGTAAATGGCACACTTTGCATCGCAACGTTGCTATCGGAGATATTGTCTGGTTGTGCGACCAAAATGCAGTGAGGGGCCAATTCAAGCTAGGACGGGTGGTGAGCGTCAATCCAGATGCTAAGGGCATTGTTCGAGACGTGAACGTCAAAGTGGTCCAAAGTTCCTGCCTTCCTGTCACAAGACCTGCACTAAACCGGCCATCTGCCAAAGTCCTGAAAGAAGCTACCCAAACCACGGTTCTGCACAGGGATGTTCGACGACTGGTTGTTTTACTACCAGTTGAGGACCAAACTCGGAGCTGACCGGCAGTAAGCAGGTGCTGATTTACGATCTTTCCATCGGTTCCCGTGGGAAGATCGAGTGGGAGGTGTGCTGACAAACTGCCTGGGAGCTCCTCCTCCCCTTCAATCAGTGGTGAACCAGGTGAAACAAATCTTCCAGGCAATCAGTGCCTTGCTCTGTTGTGTCTTTAGTCCGCAGTGGAAGGAGCATTTATAGATCCACAAAACGAAGGAAACTTCATCTTTGTCATCAAAGTGATTGTGCAAGACTAAGCCCTCCACAAAACTGTGAAGGACAGCCGGTAAGCGCCATATTGGCCATGTTTTGGCTAGATTGACTTGAAGCTCTGGAAAAACACAGACTCTTAACTTTTGTTGACTTATAGTTTTGATGGACTTTTTGTAGTGGTAGTTGCAACTTCTAACGTTCAAATATACTTCAAATGTACATTTTGAAAATTAAAATACCAACTGATTTGTTTTGGTATAACATATCTAGTTGTGTGGCTACAATGATAATTTATAATAATCCTTTACTAGAAATATACGGCTTAAAACTAATGATTAGAAAGTAAGTTGAATTTTTTACTACTAAAAAAATATTTTGTATTGCATTTGGCTAAAATGTGAATTTGACTAAAGACATATATTAATTCTGATCATTTGTTTTAAAATGGTGGGTATTTTTTGGATAACATTTGCTTATAAACCTTGTAACTTATAATGACAGTAATGTGTTTATCTGAGTTAAATTTGAATAAATGTATTTATTTTGACTGTCAACTCAGATAATAACTTGAACTTATCTCTCTTTTGAGGTTTTTCACCTGTTTACTGCCCATCAAAGAATGGTTAATAAAAGACAAACAACTGATCCCATGGCTGTTTATTGAGTGAAATCCAGTTAAGATCTTCATGTGGAGGGACTGTCCTTTTCAAGTGGGGAATTGCACAAGAAATAAGTCACAACTTGCCACTGACTATGGGAAATGGGCCGATATATCTGGGGTGTTAACCAGGTGTTAACTGCAGGTACTTCAGAACTTTCACCTGACCATGGGAACAAGGGTGGTTGGTAGCCCAAGACACACTGGAACGGGGTTAGGTTTGTGGAAGCTTGTCGAAGTGAGTTTTGTGCATATTCTGCCCATACCAGGTATCGACTCCAAAGATGTTGATTTGAGTAGCAGAAGGTCCGCAGGAAACGGCTGACATCCTGGATTTTCCGTTCTGCCTGACCATTGGCTTGTGGGTGATATCCTGATGTTAAACTCACTGTGACGTTCATTAATGTGAAGTATGCTCTCCATACTTTTGAGATAAATTGGGGTCCTCTGTCTGACACAATATCCTCTGGTATCCCAAAGTTCCGAAAGACATGATCCATCAATAGTTCTGCAGTCATAAATGCGGTGGGCAAGGCTTTCAGGGGGATCAATTTGCAGGCCTTTGAAAAACGGTCAATGGCTACCAGGATACATGTATTTCCTTCTGAGGGAGGAAGGTCAGTGACAAAGTCTACTCCTATGTGTGACCAGGGTCTTTGTGGAACAGGTAGAGGCATGAGTTTTCCAGTGGGTAGATGACGAGGATTCTTGTTCATGGCACACAAGATACACCCTTGGATGAATGTTCTTATTTCTTGTACCATCCCTGGCCACCAATAGCGAGTCTGGAGCGAGGAAAGAGTCTTGGTGACACCTGGGTGTCCAGTGCCCACAGAGGAATGTGCAGAAGAGATCAGGGAAGTACGGTATTCTTCAGGAACATAGATTTTCCCAACCGGACATTCTGGTGGATTGGGTTGACGTTGGGAGAGTTCAAGAAGTTGTTCATTTAGATCCCACTGAATGGGATTGACAAACAGTTTCTCTGGCAAGATATTATCAGGTTCCTCTGAGTTGACTTCTGGGAATGGAGACGGGACAGGGCGTCTGCTCTGATGTTCTTTGATCCGGGACGGTAGGAGATCTGGAAATGGAAACGAGTAAAGAAGAGTGCCCATCTGGCCTGACGAGGATTAAGTCTCTTGGCATCCTTCAAGTACTGGAGATTCTTATGATCGGTAAGAACTAAAAAGGGCTGTTTGGCTCCTTCTAACCAGTGTCTCCATTCTTCAAGAGCAAGCTTTACCGCCAGGAGTTCTCGATTGCCAATGTCATAGTTTACCTCCGCAGGGGATAGTTTTCGGGAGAAGAACGCACAAGGTAATGGTTTTGGTGAGGAAGTCGAGACCTGGGATAGCACAGCTCCAACTCCTGTAGTGGAAGCATCTACTTCGACAATGAACTTCTCATCAGGATTAGGGTGTTGTAATAGTGGAGCTGTAGTGAATGACGTTTTCAATGTCTGAAAAGCCTCTTCTGCTTCCGTAGTCCAAAGGAGTGTCTTCGGTTTTCCTTTTAAGAGTGAGGTAAGCGGAGCGGTAATCAGACTGTACTGGTGAATAAACCTTCGATAGAAATTGGCAAATCCTAGGAAACGCTGTAATTCCTTAATGGACTGTGGAATGGGCCAGGAAGTAATAGCTCTTGTCTTCCGATCATCCATTGCTACTCCTTCCGCACTGAGATGATAACCAAGAAACTCCACTGACGTTTGATGGAAGAAACACTTTTCAGCTTTCAGGAACAAGGAGAATTCTCGTAATCATTGGAGTACCTGTGAGACATGTCGTTGATGTTCCACTGCGTCCTTTGAGTAGATCAAGATGTCGTCTATGTAGATTATTACGAACTGATTTAGATAGTCTCGGAAGATTTCATCCATAAAGCTTTGGAATACAGAAGGAGCGTTTACCAATCCATATGGCATAACCAGATATTCGTAGTGCCCTGCTGGTGTGATGAATGCGGTCTTCCACTCATCGCCTTCTCGGATTCTAATGAGGTTATATGCACTCCTTAAATCCAGCTTGGTGAAGATCGTGGCCTCTCGGAGTTGCTCAAGTGACGAGGGAATCAATGGGAGCGGATAAGTGAATTTGACGGTGATTTTATTTAAAGCTCTGTAGTCAATGCATGGGCGTAATCCCCCATTCTTTTTTTGGGACGAAGAAAAAACTGGCAGCAGCGGGTGAAGTGGAAGATCGAATATACCCCTGTTCGAGAGCCTCTTCAATATATCGCTTCATGGCGTCTTGCTCAGGGATGGATAAAGAATAGATTCTACCCTTAGGGATGGGTTCACCAGGAATTAACTCGATGGCACAGTCCCAGTTTCGATGGAGTGGTAGCTTGGCTGCTTCGACAGGGTTGAATACATCAGAGTATTGAGAATAGCAGGATGGGATGGCTACAGAGAAGTTCTCAATGGGACTCTCAATGGAAGTCGAGTGTACTGGGATGGCATCAGGTAGGTTAATGCTGGACGAGGCTGGAATTTCTTCATTTACGGAAGAGCACATGCAACCCCAGTTCAAAACCTTCCCAGATTTCCAGTTGGTATTTGGTTGATGTTGGATTAACCAAGGGCGACCAAGGATAAGATCAGACTGACTATTCTCAAGTACAAATGGTTCAAAAGGTTCATGATGGGTGTCTTCAACACAAAGTAAGATAGGGTTAATCTTGTAGGTTACATAGCCCTGATTGATGATTTCTCCGGTTACTGCATGGATGGCATATGGTTTTGGAATGGGACACTTGTTGAGCTGGAGTTGGACAGAGCTGGCCAGAGATGAAATTTCCTGCTGATCCTGAGTCAACAATGGCTGTAACAGAAATATGAAAATTCGTGGATTTCACAGTTACTGGTATCGTTAATGGAGTTGACACATAGGCAGATGTGAAGACTGAACTCACAAGCATTCTCGGAGGTCTGGTTGGGCAGGAACGAAGAAAATGTCCTCTCAATCAACAATACAGGCATAACTTTAATTCTCGCCGTCTCATACGTTCAGCTTGGGATATCCGATGGGTATCTACTTGCATCCTTTCTACAGTGTCTTCTGAGGAACATTCAGCTGGATATTTATATGGCGACATGGGTGATGGAACTTCACGATAGCAGCCCTGAGACCTTTGATGTACACGGATAGCTTGTTGTATGAACTTCTCAACCCCCATGCTGTCATCGTAAATCGCGAGCTGAAGGCGGATGGCCGGGTTAAGACCGCGTCGATAGACAGATATGAGAGCTTTCTCGTTCCATCCACTGTTAGAAGCTAGTGTACGAAACTCTAGGGAGTACTCAGAGACTGACTTTTTGCCTTGACGTAATTGCAACAATTTGTCACTGATGGATGAATCATCAACAGGATGTCCGAACACTTCCTTAAAGTGTTTCACGAAATCTTGAACAGAAGTAGTCACTACAGATTCCTGCATCCACAATGCTTCAGCCCATCTTAAAGCCGCTCCGGACAACTGCTGAATAATGAAAGCAACTCTTGATCTCTCAGTGGGATATAGCTGAGCTTGTTGCTCCAATGCAAGTGAACATTGCAACAAAAATCCGCTGCAATCCTCCGCCCGACCGGTGAATGGCGCTGGATGGGACGGTGGGCTAGCGAAGCAAACCAGAGAGGAAGCGGTGTTTGCGGAAGTGCTAGCTGTGGGTAGTACAGGATTCGCCGTGGACGCTGGGGCTTGCGTAGGACTCGTCGCGGCGGTTGTATACTGCATAGGATTGGCAGCGGCGGCTGGAGATTGTATAGGATTCGTAACGGTGATTGCGGATTGCGTCGGATCCATTCTCTTCCCCTAATTGTTTTGAAGGTCAAGTCTTCTGTCAGGATACAGGGACGGAGACAGAGGTAAGTGAAATCCAAACAATGTTTATTTTAAGTGACTCAAGTGCAAAGGAAAGTATTCAGTGTTCAGAAGTGAATTCGGTGAAGATTGCTGAATGCGGGGAAGATCACAGGTGATCAGATCCTCTTCAGGTTAGTTTCTTTCAAACAATCTCAGTTCGGTAATGCTTGTCTTTTTCTCTTTTCAGATGCGACCACGAGTAAGTGACGGCTCATGAGAACTTCGGGAAACTCAAAAGAACACTGGATCTCCGGATACATGGATTCAGGCAAGGATACTGGAGATATCAGAACAAGGATACAGAGGTTAGTATATTCACAGGTAAGTATACGTTACTCGGTGGGTACTCGCTGCATCAGAGACTTGGAGAGAGACAAGGTTAACGGTCTGTTCCTGTTAGAGACTTGACAAAGACTGATCGTGAGATGAGTGTATTTATAGAGCTGACTGATGATTGTTAACAGGTGTAGGTGATTAGTATTCTGGTGAGAGTGAACGCTGAGTGGTGGATTGAGCTGAGCTTGATTGATTCCTGACAGGTACACTTTATACACTACTAACTAATAAGCAACTTTCCAACTAGGTCAACTAACTCTCATTAGAAGTATTCGTAGACTGGTTAGTGTTAGAATACTGTAAGTTTACATGTAGTTGAAAAGTTACTTGTCTGTTGGAGAGGAGCATCACAATAAAGAGTTAGCAGATATTAAGCAGACAATATATTAATACTCTAATGAGAGTTAATGACATGTAGTTGCAAACTTACTTATAGCTAGTATAATCCTGTATAAAGTAGACTATCAAAATAACGTGTTACCAAAATATTATAAAATAAACAGTCATTGTAGTTATTACAGTGACAGTAAATAACAGCCATTATGATTAATTTAGTCTGTGAATGTTATTCAAGACTTAGTATGTCAAAATAATTATCTTTACAATATAAGGAACTGTCAAAGAGACTGTTTTCATACATTTTAATTTCTGTAGAACACTGCAGCCAAAAATAAATTAATCACTGAAAATGTCATCTAAAGAAAGTCTCTTGTTTATAAGGAAGAACAGAACACAGATGACTCTTTCAATATGTACTGTATATCTTTGCCAAATATATCTACTGTCAGAAGTACCAAAGCTACTTTTTCCATAACTGTATTATTATCCGTTGTCAAACGTTTGATAAATTAAAGAATAAAGGGGCTAACATATGGCTTTTAGAGATCTGATTACAGAAGTGTTTCACTTTCCTCTGAAGCGGCCTTGCACTGCATCGAGAACAACAAGCAACAAATTCCATAAAGACAGCACCCAAGATGCTCTTATCGTGTATTTGCCATCTGTTCCCTATAAAACGTGTGGATGTCTGCCTGCAACATAAACATCTTTCACTCGGCAAATCTTTACACACCACCTGCCTTTTCTATACCTCCTAAATACAAAAGGAGAGTGTGACTGGGGATCAAAAGATTAAGCTGTCTGAAAAGAGCTTTTTGGGGGGGTTTTCAGCCAACTACTCAAGAGATGAATTATTTTCTAATAGACCTTAATATGTCACGCTGAATCAAATGGCTTGAAGATGTAACGTGTAAACATCTGTATATTGAATTTAGAATCTAGGGTGGGCCCTATTTTATATATATATATATATATATATATATATATATATATATATATATATATATATATATATATATATATATATATATATATTCACCTTTAAATGTTGTCTTTTAAAGGTACACATGTAACTGTTGGCCCTCTAGCAGTAATAAAAACAAAACTGCATGCATTTTGCGGAAGAAATTTTTTTGGTTGTGCTTCGGCTTTGCGTGACTGCGGATGAATATAGTTATTCTACAGCTCATAAAGCATTCACTAAGCTGTAGATATAACCAGTTTAGATTGAAAGGATCTCAAAATGATCAAAAACTTTACTGTAGCTTGCTTTACTCATTATTAGACATGGTACTATCTTGAAAATAAATTCCAGCACAACG
Source organism: Chrosomus eos (assembly GCA_036326025.1). Classification (NCBI taxonomy): domain Eukaryota; kingdom Metazoa; phylum Chordata; class Actinopteri; order Cypriniformes; family Leuciscidae; genus Chrosomus; species Chrosomus eos. The sequence goes on from CM070835.1 coordinate 25,765,776, forward strand.
CTAAAATAACCATAATGAAATGACCCTTCACAATAGATAATGCTTTACAATGAACTCTGTTAGAGAGCTACTTATGCAATTTATCCTTTCAATAAAATACCTTACTATCTGTTGAGTATAAAAAATCTCCACTTCGCTGTTACAAAATTTCTGAAAACCCAAGTCAATGTTGATTCTGGTTTTATTACAAGCTCTGCACGTTCTCTTTTTGCTAGAAGATTCTCCTCTGTTCAGCATTTTTTTAAAACGAGTGATTGCCCAAAGGTTCGAGATTTAGCGTGCTCATTGTCAACATTTCACGCTCGTTGTGACAACTAACCTATGCCACTCCCACACTATACACAAGTTAAAGTAGCTGGAGCAACTTTTCTCTATTTACGAATATGATGAGACGCGCATTGGCCAGTGACGTAATTATGCAATTTTGCTAGAAAAGCATCCCGCTCTGTCTAAAATACAGAAGTCAACATTCTGGTGACTGTGGGGGCCATTTTAGTACAGTGAACTCATTGTCATGTTCAAGAAACCAATTTGAAGTGATTCGAGCTTTGTGACATGGTGCATTATCCTGCTGGAAGCCATCAGAGGATGGGTACATGGTGGCCATAAAGGGATGGACATGGTCAGAAACAATGCTCAGGTAGGCCGTGGCATTTAAACGATGCCCAATTGGCACTAAGGGGCCTAAAGTGTGCCATGAAAACATCCCCACACCATTACACCACCACCACCAGCCTGCACAGTGGTAACAAGGCATGATAGATCCATGTTCTCATTCGGTTTACGCCAAATTCTGACTCTACCATCTGAATGTCTCAACAGATATCGAGACTCATCAGACCAGGCAACATTTTTCCAGTCTTAGGAACAGGTGTTCCTAATAATCCTTTAGGTGAGTGTATATTGGGCTTACCATAGTAAGGCATAAACATGTTTTGGTATAAGGATTGATGATGTATTTATTGATTATTTAAATTTGGTTAATTTTGAAAAAGTGTTACATAGTAGACCTTTCAGAAAAAAGTATATAGCAATTATAAATAGCCTAATAGCCTAAAAATAAACAATAATTTACTAAAAACTGTGCTTGGAGACAATGTAAAATCATATTAATATTATCAGATATGAGTAATTGTATTCCTTAAATTTGTCAGATACAAAGGGACATGATGATGGGAAAAATTAGATAGGAGGAAACTATTTCAATGCATATGTGTTCACTTGCAGAAGTATTGTGTTCCCCTGAGAAACTTTGCGTTTGCTTGCAAAAACTTTACTTTCCACTGAGAAACTTTGCGTTCGTTTGCAAAAGTTTTTCCTCCTAGCTCATATTATTTCCCTCACAAAGGTTTTGCGACCGAATGCAAATTTTCTTGGGGAAACGCTAAACTTCTCAAAAGCATTGAAAGCATTTTTTCTTTTGTCCCTTTAGGCAGATAATCAGAAGAACCATACAGTACCATACCTCAAAACTATAAAAGTTACTACAATACCCCTTCCAGATCAGAAAAATCAGATGGGAATTTTTTAGTGTCAAATATACATCACATCAAACAAACACTGTTTTCAAGGTAAAATCTGGAAACGGGCCACGAAAGAATGCAATAATTTTCCATCTGAAATGAACTATTCCTACATTAAGACTGACTGACTAACTTAATTAAACCATGGCCATAAAAACAATCCCAAGCACTAAAAGGTACTGCAGACCCTAAATGACTCCAATATGCCATAATGAGTAGGGTTATGTGCCTCGGCCCACCACAGGCAAGAAGCATCTTAATGTAGGAGTTTTGTGCTATTTAGAGAGAAAGTCATGGTGAAGACCCTGTCAACTACTGAGGCCAAGAGGGGAGAATGCAGGAACTATGGCTGAAAGCCAATATGAGCATTCAGTCCTACTTAAGGCAATGACAGAACACAATAAAGCCTCAAGGCCAGAGAGGAGAGCATGAGATGGAACAACAAGCCCTTTCATGGTTGATTTAGCAAACAATAGCCTTGGCACAGGATAGGGAACTCTAAAAGGATGAGCTGATTATGAACAATCTTTTATTCTCTTTTGTTTCATCACATAATCTCAGACTACAAAATGTATAAAATGGTATCAGAAATCTGAACCAAGCTGAGAATAGAGCCTATAAAGAACTCGATTCAAGCCCAGAGGTCCCGAGAGAAATCCAGCTGCCTCAAAATGTAGAAGTATGTTCTGTAAAGCACAGCGTAATACAACTTTCCCTTCAAACTATATAGAGTTTCCACAGACAGGAATGAAGGTCATGATGCATGAGGCTTCCAACATCCCCATGAGATTGTGTCATGTTCCAAACTGGTGCACATGCAATCCTTTCCACAAGAGGGGACGCACATGTGTCATTGCACCAAAGAAACTGACAATTCAGGCAAACACATTCTGTGGCTCGCTATATCCAGACCGAGAGAATTGCAGTTTTCCACACACCTGCCAATCAAGACTGGCTTCCACTAATTACATCCTTTTTAAAGGATCAATCTTAGTCTTTTTTTTCCCCCTCCTAAAATCCATTTATAATATCAGGGAAGTTGCCAAAACCATCCAGAATTTTGAGTATTATTCAGAATTTTATTTCTTTTTTTCAAACTGCGACATTATATTTCACCTACGTTTCAAAATATAAAGGAACATTTCATTTCTAATTAAATTATGATTAAAATAATTTTTCTAAATTGTTTATTCACAATGCAGAAGATGCTGTCAGATAAATAATCCTTCTTTTTGAACAAACTAGAAACCTAGATATTTAGTCCACTCCCGAAGGTGCTTACTAATTTGCACTATTCTATGCAATTTTGTAGTATGAGTAGTGTGTTCACAATGAAAATTCAAAAAAGAAAAAGTGCACTTGACAACCAGTGAATGTAAACTGTCTGTGGTCTCCCAGTGACTTATCATTGGATGTTTATAGCATTATGTGTAGTGTTGTTTTTGGCGGCCTGTTTTAATTTTAGTTTTAGTCTAGTCTTTGTGTCAAGCTGTCATTTTAGTTTTTATTAGTTTTAGTCACGTTCATACTCTTTTTAGTCTAGTCTAGTTTTAGTCGACGAAAACTGATGACATTTTAGTCTAGTTTTAGTCGACGAAAACTGATGACATTTTGTCTAGTTTTAGTCGACGAAAGACATAGTCTAGTTTTAGTCAATGAAAATTGTATTTTAGTCTCTTTTTAGTAATGCAATTCTATTTAACCCAGTCAATATGTATACCTAGTAGTAGACGAAACCAACATTTTCTTTTAGCCAAACCCATTTCAAAAAATCTTATCTTATTATTGTTAGTCTATCTTATTATATTATTGTTACCTTATAGACTCAAGAATGCTATTCCAGACACAGAAGACGCTCTGATATGAATTTAGAACATATTTATTTTACCAACCAAACATGTTGCCTACACACGATAACATTAAAGTTTACCAAATGTCATTTCTTCTTTTTCTTCCCAAAGACGAATCCTTTCTCTGTGTCAGACTTAAGGGCGTTTGTTGTCGTTTATGCTAACGCCTGTTTCACACATAGCCTACTCCGTTTGCGGTGTGTATTTTTCCCGCACCCATGTTAGGTTAGAGCGCTCACACCGCACGCGGGAGCGGTGCGTGCATAACAGCAGAGCAGAGATCTACACAGTAGCCTACCTCAACAACGCGACATAATGGATGTAGGCTAGAAATATTGATTTGAAATAAAAAAATAGAGAATAAATGTTGTGATTGTGGTATTACAGCCGTAGATCAGCTGCGTACTGCAAACGCAGCACATGTGAAAACACAATAGCACGAGCTGCTCCTGCATACACACCGCACCACATACGCACTACACACGGAGTATGTGTGAAACAGCCGTAACTCACGCAGCTGCATCTTCTAAATAATGCCGCGAATGGGGCTTGAGGATGTGATGTCGCCTGCGTCTGCGCAGTGCGATCTGATGCAGCCCCTGGCCTGAAGTGAAACACAGGAAACAGAAATGCTGCATACTGGTAATAACGCAAGTAAACGAGACGAAATAACGTTAAATAACATTTCGTCTCGTCTCGTTTTGGTCAACGAAAATGAAGAGACATTTTAGCATAGTTTTTATTTTGTAAACCACATTTAGTCTCGTTTTTATTCGTCAACGATATTACATTATACAATTAATTATAGTCATCGTCACATGACCAGCATTTACGTTGCGTCTCGTCTCGTTTTCGTCACGTGAAAAAGGTTCGTTGACGACGATATTTCGTCATAATTTTCGTTGACGAAAGCAACACTAATTATGTGAATCTCCAACAAAACAAAAGAAAGCATGTCTTCAATGCCAATTACATTATTTTATTATTTTTTTCATTTAAAAATGAAACTAAGCAGCCATTTTCCGCCAAACCTTTTTTGTGTGTTTGGAATGTGTGCAAAGGATTGTGGGTGTTTCACAGTTGATGTAACCTTCAAAATACGCCAAATGAAGGATGCCTTCCAAGGATTTTTCAAATTAAGATGACCTTCGATGCCTGATGACATGGCAGCAGAGAAATGAAGCTTTATAGGACACAGTCTTCCAATTTATAAGCACCCGACGTGTGTAATGTTGGGCACAAGCAAACGCTCCCTGTACCGCTCACAGGTAAAACAACGTTCACTTAAATCCCGCTCCGATAAGACATTTCTCTGTAATAAGTCCTTGAATAAATGTCTTGATTACAGTATCATGTAAATACAAGTTATGATATTTGTTAGCGGCACTCTGATTTTTCATTGCTTATGGGTTTAGCGGTGCGGCATGGTGCTCTGAGTTTTCATTGAGCACGTCAAAGGCATTCTGGCTGCTCTAGTGCCCTTGACACGTGCCCGGTCCATGCGTTAATCCATCCCTGGTAACACCAGTAGGTGGTGACAAGTGACTGTCATTATGGGTAAGTCATTAAATCATTAATTTATTCAAAAACAATGATTTAATCAGGAACAAAACAAGTTGCTGTCTTTATGAGTGAGTCACTAAATTTACTCAACCGATTTGTTCAAATTAAAGCACTGATTACAGTAATTCAAGAAAAGCATGTTACTTCCGGCTTTGGCTTTGTTTATTGTGTTTGTTGGCGGAGCAAAAAGGGACAAAGTAACTGGAAAAAATGCAAGTTAATATTAGCCTTTTATTTACTGAAGTGGTGTGTTAAAGTCATATAAAATTCGCAGTCAGCATGCAGGGCTGAATATTTTGCTCTCTTGCATGTGTCATAGTGCTTATAATAGAACACAAGTTAGCAAAACAAGTTGATCAATAGCATTTTATTACATTTTATAATTTATTTTTTACTCCTGAGTGTACTATGGGTTGGTATTTTTAGTGTAAATTTTAGTGTTTAAAAAAAACCCTAGCCTTAGTGTGCAAATGAGGACATACATATGTTTGTGTGTGTGTGTGTGTGTGTGTGTGTGTGTGTGTGTGTGTGTGTGTGTGTGTGTGTGGTGTGTGTGTGTGTGTGTGTGTGTGTGGTGTGTTGTGTGTGTGTGTGTGTGTGTGTGTGTGTGTGTGTTGTGTGTATTACCAGCATAAAACTATTGATCTGCGAAGTTGTCACAACGTAAAAATTACTAAATTACATTGTCAGTAATTGCGAAATTATGACAATAAATCAGGGAATTTCCCTTTTCCAGTTTTCACAATGTAGCTAGTTATGAAAAGTGTGAAAGTTTGTTCATCAGATTACATTTCAGTTATGTATTTTAGTTAGCCGGGCATAGATTTATGCCAAAATGGATTAATAAAACTCCCTTTTCGTGTTCTTGATAAACTAGATGAGCACAACTGGAGGCCTTTTTTTCTTTTCTCTTTTAATCTTTGCTGCTAGTGCGGATTATCAGATGTGATCGAGGTCCTCGGTACCCCGTAGATGTATTAAAATGATTGAAAAGCTTGACAGCTCCCAGCTGCACATGACCAATGGAAGCCAGTGTCTAGACCGAGCAGCGTCCAGGCCTGGCAGCGCAGGGAGGAAAATCCAGAGATGACTAAGCATAACAGCCTGCCAGCTTTAAACTGCTGCCGGAGGACTATACATCCAACTCTCTCGTGCTGGACCTCTGTCGCCTCAGATTTACTCACACCGGTGCATGTAAATAACGTGCAGACTTTCCACTGATTCGCAACCTCATTCTTCCCAAAGTGGCTCAAATCCTTCTTTGCTAGTGAGGATTCCACTGTTTGGTCAGAAACATGGAGAGACAGAAATGCAACAACACCCCCTTAAGGAGCATCTTTTTAGTTTATTCCTGTACAGGTGGTGGAGGGAAGAGGCAGGACTGAAGGCAAGTCTCCAGAGTGCGCCGTCAACACTAGGTGTCAGGAATCTTTGCATGAGACAGGAGCAGCAAGATGGCTCTATTCTCAACGCTCCCTTCTGCAGCTTGAAACCCTTCCCTTGTTAAACAGTTTTTCAGCTCCTCCTTGGGTGTCGTTGTAGATCTCACAGAAATCTTTGTAAATCTGTGGCCAGTCAGCGTTGCGTTGCCAAACCACGCCACTCTCAGCCAGTTCCGTTAGGACTGTCACTCCACATTAAGTCGCTTCTCCTTTAATCTGCTGCTGTAGGGTAAAATGCAGTCATGCTTTTACATAAGAAATTTGTTCTTGTAGAACTTTGACTGCTTCATCCACCCTTGTGTGATTCACGCAGTCTGTTCATGTGACTCAAGGACAGCGCTAACCTTTCCCTTCAAGAACTGTGTCCTTCCACGGTCTCTAAATTTACCAGAGCGGTCGATCTTGTTTTGTTTCTGCACGCAATCGTGTTGTTCCAAGAGTTGTGTTCTTGATTTATGAATTATACATCGGTTTAATATTTGTATTTGCTACTACTACTGTCCCGGTATGTCACGGACAGTAGACGCCCGCAGATTTTCCTGTCTGCTGTTTTACGTTGCCCTTCACTGTGATTCTCGTTGAATGCAAATTAGGTTTATACTCCCTAGCCAATACAGTGGTCATTTCCGTGTGTAATTAGACTAGATTCCTGGATTGCAAATTACTTTGAAGAGCAAAGGTAAATATTTTACAGCTTACACTAGTGAAAACAAAATCATTTAAGCTGTAATGCTATGAGCACACAATGTCATTGTCCCTGTAAGCCGTAGTTAATGGTTTTACTTTCAACTGATTATCTGAAAGATTGTTTACCCTCCAACTGTCATTGCAGAGTTTCATATATTTGTCAATCTTGCGTTTAGTTTGCCTGCACACAACTGTTTTTAATAAATATATAATATATATATATATATATATATATATATATATATATATATATATATTATATATATATATATATATATATATATATATATATATATATATATATTTTTTTATCCATATGGAAGTCATTGGCTATTTGTCTACCAACTGTTTGGTTACCCACATTCTTCAAAATATCTTCTTCTGTGTTCAGAAAAAAAAAACATGATGATTTTGTACAAATTGATGGTCAGTAAATGACAGAATTTAAATTTTTGGGTGAATTGTCCCTTTAAAGGGTCATGAAACCCCCCTCTTTCAGCTCAAGTCTAGCTCACAATCTTTTTGAAAAATGCAACTTAAATGGGCGTGGATGCTGTGAGAAGAAGCGAGGGAGTGGGTGTGGTTTGGCTATCACTGTCATAGCCAGTGGCCCATGCATATCGACTGTCACTAAAAAGCAGTGGTAAAACGTGAGGAAATGCTAGATTTTTTTTATATAGCTGGCAAAGTTAAAGTCTAATGAAATACACTGACACTTTATTATTGTCCTTTCAAAAGTAACTGAATGCCCTGCTACATATATTAGCCTACTACAGTAATCGTAATTCTATTTTAAACATATTAATGACTACATGTATAATTATAATGTCATTATAAAATATATAGTTGTTTATATAGACACTAAATGCATATATTTGAAAATAATTAATTTTCCGCTTAAAAAAAAACAACATTCCGTGCATAGCCTAATATCTACGCGCCCGCTGAACTCCCATAATAAAGATGGCTCTGTGAGGACTTCTCATTTTAGACACACATACACACACACACACACACACCTCTGAAGGGATAGAAAAGTCCTCGGGACTTGGTACCGCATCACTCGCAAGACGCAACCTGCATTGGTCGTCAACAAGGCGAAGTCCACCATTCTCTCTCGAGAAAAATGTTTGCGGCACACGCTATAGTTTAGATGTGTCCGTGGTTGATCAAACCAGCCGCCCGGAGCCAGAGTTTAGCCCTGGCAGCATCGCGGGGAAACATATTCAACCCACTTGGACTTTTGCACCACGAAAACAAACACTGCGTCCCATGATTGTCTCTCTCATCTAGGCTACTACGCGATATCACAGTTTGACATGTCTGTTATTGGAAAGATCCACGTGGTGTCATGAATAATTAAGAGACAATGTCTTCTCATAGGATATGAACTCAGTCTCATTAATAATTATGAGACACCGATGAGTCATCAAGCACTCACAGTGCACGGCCACGTCACAGCCTGTGACGTGGACACGATGAAGATTTTAAACCCGGAAGACGAAAAAAGCGGAAAAAAACTAAAATGTAACCATTTTAAACCCTATTATTAAATCTAACAGATGCTAACATTGTCTTCAATGGTGTTCAACACACATACCTCTGTTAAAATCTCAGAAAATTTGGTTTGGGGTTTCATGACCCTTTAAATTGATCAAAGGTGAGAGTAAATAGTTGTTCATTGTCACAAACGATTTCTGTTTCAAATAAATGCTCTTCTTTTAGACTTTCTGTTCATCAAAGAATCCTGAAATTATCATTGATAATACAGTTTTTTTCGATTGCTAAACGACAGTGAGCACAACTGGAGCTACATGTGCAAAACTCTAACTACAGTCTGCACTACCAACAGTCACCTGAGCTAAACAGTTCACATCACCTGCAAAACTCACTCCAAGCCACACAACTCTTAACACATGGCTCAAAACAGGCTCAGTGCAGCAAACACTACACACAACCCTCACTGAGATAACACACACTGTCACTCAGAACACACTGAGAGTAAAAACACTAGCATCAAACACCAATACAGAAAATACTAACTTTTCATCTTTACAGTTTGAACAATTTCAGTGACTTCATACAAAGTAATATTTTCTTCAAAGAAAAGAGTGCCATTCTTTCACATGATTTATTTACATTTTTAGAAAATAACAATTCTTTCAGGTAAATGAAAATTTAGCAGTTTGCTTCAATAGTCTGTAGTAATTTACGGAATTACAGTAACACATGTACATTTACAAAAACCATGTCAACAATAGCATTTTCCTGCGCATCTGAAAATATTTTTCCTCTTCCTCCTGTTAGGGGCAGTCTTTAGGTCCTGTTGTAAAAATATATTTTACAGTCAAACTTACTGTAGTATATATCTGTGCAAATATTCTATAATTGCAATACAAAATAAATTGCTGTAATGTTTTAATTTACTGTAAGGATGTTTAACTCACCTATTTGTATGATGGAAAATGGTGGATCTTTGCAGATTGGGTTGCACGCTCAACCCTGCCTCTCTCAGTGAGAGACCATGGTTCACGACATGGTCTATAAGTGTAGCCCTTATTTCATCTGAAATAACAGCTCTTTGTCTTCTTTGTCTTCCTCCACGCATCCGCCCTCTCCCTGCCACCTTTCTCCCTCCACAAACCCGTATATATCCGTATATATATATATATATCAATATATATATCAATATATATATATATATATATATATATATATATATATCATATATATATATATATATATATATATATATATATATATATATATATATATCAATATATATATCAATATATATATATCAATATATATATATCAATATATATATATATATATATATATATATATATATATATATATATATATATATATATATATATATATATATATATATATATATATATATATATATATACGGGTTTGTGGAGGGAGAATATATATATATATGTTTGAATGATCAAATTGCAGTGTTTGAAAGGCACAAGGCTGAAATCTATTCTGTTTTGAATGTGTGGTTCACAGTTTTGACAGCAGTGTGTTAGCATTTGAACAAAGTGCTGTAAATCCACAGTGTTGTGCAGGTTGTGGTTAAAGTCATGGGATAAGTGTGTAGAGTTTTGAAAACTGTGTTCAAGCAATGAAAAACGAACTAGAAGTTTGGTCCACATGAACTGCTGCTGTGCAGATGTAGTTAGAGTTTTGCACATGTAGCTCCTTTTGCTCACTGTCGTTTAGCAATCGAAAAAAACTGTAATTAGAAATGTTTCTTGAGCAGCAAATCAGCCTATTAAGAGTGATTCCTGAGGGATCATGTGACACTGAAGACTGGAGTAATGATGCTGAACATTCATTTACATAAATTACACACACAAATATATACATATTTGTGTATATGCTCAAGCATGCATGCTCTATTGGGTTGAGATCTGGTGACTGTGGGGGCCATTTTAGTACAGTAACTCATTGTCATGTTCAAGAAACCAATTTGAAATGATTCGAGCTTTGTGACATGGTGCATTATCCTGCTGGAAGCCATCAGAGGATGGGTACATGGTGGCCATAAAGGGATGGACATGGTCAGAAACAATGCTCAGGTAGGCCGTGGCATTTAAACAATGCCAATTTGGCACTAAGGGGCCTAAAGTGTGCCAAGAAAACATCCCCCAAACCATTACATCACCACCACCAGCCTGCACAGTGTTAACAAGGCATGATGGATCCATGTTCTCATTCTGTTTACGCCAAATTCTGACTCTACCATCTGAATGTCTCAACAGAAATCGGGACTCATCAGACCAGGCAACATTTTTCCAGTCAACTGTCCAATTTTGGTGAGCTCTTGCAAATAGCCTCTTTTTCCTATTTGTAGTGGAGATGAGTGGTACCCGGTGGGGTCTTCTGCTGTTGTAGCCCATCCGCCTCAAGGTTGTGCGTGTTGTGGCTTCACAAATGCTTTGCTGCATACCTCGGTTGTAACGAGTGGTTATTTCAGTCAAAGTTGCTCTTCTATCAGCTTGAATCAGTCGGCCCATTCTCCTCTGACCTCTAGCATCAACAAGGCATTTTCACCCACAGGACTGCCGCATACTGGATGTTTTTCCTTTTCACACTATTCTTTGTAAACCCTAGAAATGGTTGTGCGTGAAAATCCCAGTAACTGAGCAGATTGTGAAATACTCAGACCGGCCCGTCTGGCACCAACAACCATGCCACGCTCAAAATTGCTTAAATCACATTTCTTTCCCATTCTGACATTCAGTTTGGAGTTCAGGAGATTGTCTTGACCAGGACCACACCCCTAAATGCATTGAAGCAACTGCCATGTGATTGATTGATCAGATAATTGCATTAATGAGAAATAGAACAGGTGTTCCTAATAATCCTTTAGGTGAGTGTGTATATTATATAGCAATAATATTTCACAATATTACTGTTTTTACTGAATTTTTGCTCAAATAAATTCAGCCTTGGTGAGTATAATACTTTCAAAAACATTCAAAAACATACAAAACTGTAGTGTATAATTACATAGAAAACATAAATACATATTTTTTTTGCTGCTATAAAAAATAATAGGAACTTTTTTATATTTTGGTGGTATGATGGCATAATCAGCTTCAGAAGAAATAACCATAAACGCTAAAACATTTAAATAGTTTCAATTGTTAATGTAAGCCTACATACATTTATATATATTAAAAAGAGAATGAAAGAGAGAAAGACAAGTGAATTGTGGGAAAAGGGATATCATTATTACAGAACCAATGAGTATTCAGTTCCATCCATCTGCAAGGGCAGAGGAGAGTGTGCTGGAAAGATTTATAGGAAATTTCACCTTTCCACATTTCCCCTGAACTGGAGGGATCGGTCCAGAGCCTTGTGCTCCGTGATTAGAATCTATAGTAAGAGAGAAAAGGTCAGTGGTAATTAAAGTACAAAACCATGGAGAAACCAAACATTTTGTATAAGGTTGGCAAAATAATAGATTATACTATTCTGCCCCCTTGTGTTCACTAGAAGAAAAACATGCTTGAGTTGTCAAATTACTGCAATTTGCACACCAAATTACAAACTTATCTCTCGGTTACAAAAGCTCCAAAAAATGAATGTGCTGTTTTTTCTTCTTTAGTGCAGACCTCAGTAACAAAAGTGGTTATCGTTCAAAAGTATGCACAAAATTGTCTCTAAAATGAAACATGAAAGTTACCGTATTAATATTGCCATGAATGTCGTTTTAACAATATACAAAATTATATTATTATAATGACATATACAGGCTGAATAAGAAGTTTTTCAGGTTTGCATAATGATTTATTAGCATTAGCCATTTTACCGAGCTGAATCTGAATTGCTGTGTGTGCGTTTGACAGCAAAATAGTATTTACAACAAAATATAGTTTGATTCGACACATACCTTGATGGTAACAACAAAAGATGGGAAAAGTTTTTTGTTCTATTTTTTTGTTGTTAGCATTGTTTTTCCCCTACTGTCCAGAACAGGCCACTGCTGTCTTGTAGAAAATTAATAAACTAAAGTGCTCTTAATTCTTTAATCTAGCAAATCTTATTTAGAGGCCATGCACTGAAGGTGTGAGACACATAAAAATTAAAACAATGCTCCTTGTGTATTGATGTGATATATATATATATATAAATATATATAATATATATAATATATATATATATATATATTATATATATATATATATATATATATATATATATATATATACATACATACATACACACACTACCGTTCAAAAGTTTGGGGTCAATACGATTTTTTATTTTTTTTAAAGAAATTAATACTTTTCTTCAGAAAGGACTCATTAAATTGATCAAAAGTGACAGTAAAGACATTTCTAATAATGCAAAATATTTATTTTTTAATTGAATGCTTTTCTCTTGAACTTTCAAATAATCCTGAAAAAAACGAATCACGGTTTGCACAAAAATATGAAGCAGCAAAACTGTTTTCAACTGTGATAATAATCATAAATGTTTCTTGATCATCATATTATAGTGATTTCTGAAGGATGTGACACTGAAGACTGGAGTATGATGCTGAAAATTCAGCTTTGATCACAGGAATAAATTACACTTTACTATATATTCACATAGAAAACAGCTGATTTACATAAGAATAATATTTCACAATATTACTGTTTTTTCTGTATTTTTAATCAAATAAACACAGCCTTGGTGAGCAGAAGAGACTTCTTTAAACACATTAAAACTCTTACCGTACCCAAACTTTTGAACGGTAGTATATATATATATATATATATATATATATATATATATATATATATATATATATATATATATATATATATATATATATATATATATACACTGTAAAAAATTTCCTGTAGAATTTACAGGAATTTACTGGCAAAAAAGTTGCCAATAAAGTCCTGTAAAAATGTTGGTAATTGCTGTAAAATTGATTACAGTATAATACTGTAAAGCAATTTACAGTTAATTGTTGCATATCAAATACAGTAATTTGTAGCTTTTTTTACAGTAACATTGAATTAAACTTGTATTTTATTTTACAGCAATATTTTGTAATTTCACTAAAGTACAGTATTTACCTGGCAATAAAGTTGCCAATAAAATCCTGTAAATATATTTTACAGCAATGTTTTGTAATTTCACTAAAGTACAGTATTTACCTGGCAATAAAGTTGCCAATAAAATCCTGTAAATACCCCCAAAATTCAAGAAGATGCTGTAATAGTTAAACATTTAAAAAGCTGAAAAGAATCATTTTAACAGTAAATTGTACTCTATTATTTACCAGTATATTGATGTAAATGCACTAAAATAAACATTTAAAAAAACAAACACAAAGTCAAAGCTGTTGTAGAAAAATATTTATTAAAATATCTCATACAGGTTTGGAACAACATGGGGGTGAGTAAATGATGACAGAACTTCCATTTTTGGGTGAACCTAACCCTTTAAGCTCAATCAACAGAATGGCATTATGGTTAACTCACATCTCCTGTTAAAACTCACATTTCTGCTTTTTTAAATTGTTTTTTGTATAAATGTTTGTGATAAACAACACAAATGCTGGTGATTGACAACATTCCCTCTAAAACATTTAAACTGTTTTAATGTAAAGTACTTTTTTACATTGTGTGTACGTTGAACACTTTTTGACAGAAGAACAAGATTGTATATAGAAATAGTTCACCCCAAAATGTAAACTCTGTCAGTAATTACTCTCCCTCATGTTGTTCAACCCCGTAAGACTTTCGTTCATCTTCGGAACACAAATTAAGATATATTTGATTAAATCTGAGAGCTGCATCACTCCTCCATAGGCTTCTAAAGGATTGAAACTTGCCGGCCCATAAAAGTTATTAAAGAAATCGTTAAAATAGTCCAAGTGACTACAGTGGCTCAATCTTAAGTTTATCAAGCAACGAGAATACTTTTTGAGCGCAAAAAAACAACAACAAAAATAACGACTTTATTCAAGTATTCATTTCCTTCTCTGTTGGCCTCGAGATATTCACGTAGTGTAATAGCGTACTGCTTCTGTGTTATACGTCACACGCATCACACACACATGACCAGCGTTGGCCAATAGTGTAGAGCCTACATGTGGCGTACAAAACAGAAGCAGTACGCTATTATACTACGTGAATATCTCGAGATTGAGCCACTGTAGTCTAGATCTAATAAAAAATAGGCTATCTTAATTTGTGTTCCGAAGATGAACGAAAGTGTTACGGGGTTGAACAACATGAGGGAGAGTAATTACTGACAGAATTTTCATTTTGGGGTGAACTAACCCTTTAGGTGTAATTTTATAGACATCTCCTCTTGTAGTTTTTTTTAATATACATTTGACAACTTACATGCTTAACTACTCAAAGTCCATTAGCCTTCTGAGAAGAGTAGACACATGAGGATTGACTGTGTTGTTCCTCTTCTCTGAGCTCTTTCCACTTTTTTTGACTGTCTTGGTACCAGTGCATGGGTTGATTCCAACAAAACATCTGCACAAAAATCAGTCAGAAAAACACAAGCAGAAGCTTTAGGATCACGTGCAGACTTATGAAAATATACCACTTTACAATAAGCATTCGCTGCACTACTAAAAAGGGTTAGTTCACCCCAAAATGACATTTCTGTAATTAATTACTCATTAATCTGTCATTAATTAACTACTGACCTTCATTTATTTTCAGGAACACACATTAAGATGTTTTTGATTAAATCAGAGAGGTTTATAAACCACAACGTCATTGCAACTTTCAAGGCCCAGAAAGGTAGTAAAAAAAACACCATTAAAATAGTCCATGTAACTCCAGTGGATCAACCTTTATGTTTTGAAGTGATGAGAATAATTTTTGTTCTAACGAAGAACCTGGAAGCACTGCACTGTTTTTACTACATTAAAGGTGATGATACACAGGGCAACTTTTTGAGCAATGTTGCTGGGCAATCTTGCCAAGTGATTGTTGCTTGGGCATTTTTCCATTAAAAATGGGCAATACATTTCTATCTGGATAATTTAGATCGGTCGTGGGCCCTGTGTCTCATCTGGTTGCCCGTTGACGGCAACATTGCCCAGCAACATTGCTCAAAAAGTTGCCCAGTATATCATCACCAGTGTCAGAGACTGACACAGAAGAGAAGAGATTGTTAAATTAAGTCGTTATTTTGGGGGGGGGGGGGGGGGGGGGGGGGGGGGGGGGGGGGGGGGGGGGGGGGGGTTTTGCGCACAAAAAGTATTATCGTGGCTTCATAACATTATGGTTGATCCACTGTAGTCACATGGTCTATTTTAACAATGTCTTAACTGCCTTTCTGGACCTTGAAAGTTGCAATCATTTTGCTGCCTATGTGTGGTTCAGAAAACTCTCGGATTTCATCAAAAATATCTTAATTTGTGTTGTGAAAATGAACGAAGGTCAGTAGTTAAATAATGACAGAAATTACATTTTTGGGTGAACTAATCCTTTAACATACACATTTATATTTAAGTAATCTATTACCTTTGAACAAATTCAAGTGTGTAGGATGCCTCGTGCTGGTACACCAGATGAAAGTTGTAGTAAGTTGCAAACAAAGCAGCAAATCCAGCCATAAAATTGGGGTGTGGATTCATAACGACTTGACCCTCAATACTCAGCATCCACTGGGTTGCAGTGAGAATTTCACCTAAAAATAATAAATATAAGAAACACTTTTTAAAAATGTATGCTAAAATACCACAGGCAAAATGTATTAAGTAATTTAAAGATTTTGGAACGCACATTACCTAAGACAATCAGTCTCGGAGAGTCTGGAAGTGTAGAACTTTTTTCCACATCAGCTGCTGTTGCTGACATCTACAAGAAAAAGAAAAAAAAAAGGAAAAAATGTATTGAGATATGAGATGCAAATGTGGATTTTACACAAAATGTCCTCTCACAACTCTTAAAGGGCATTTTATTTCCCTGCCCTCATCAATATGGCCTTTTAAATGCCTAATTAAAGGGATAGTTTAGTTTGAAATAAATTTTTGGTATGTTTTAGCTTACCTCAAGGGCATCCAAGATGTAGGTGTCTTTGTTTCCGCAGTAGTTTCAATTTTGATATTTTTAGGTCAAACTGTTCTTGTCTGTCAGTCATATAATGCAGGTCTATGGGGTCCACCTCAAAGAGCATACACAGAGAAGTCCAAATTAAACATGATTTAATGACTCGTAAATGTAAGTACACATTGATGGCCTAAGACACGAAACGAGCGGTTTGTGTGAGAAAACAAGAGGAAAAAACAATATAAATACTGTTCGTTTTCTCACACAAACCGCACACAAACACACAAACAAAGTGAACTATCCCTTTAAGTTATTCAGAGTTGTACATGTGAAAGGAAAATATCCAATCTGGCAAATCAGTGTTGTGTCTATTTGGTCAAATCTGGCACCTTTACGAGACTTCTGATAACCTGTATATGGTCTCTATAGATGAGACTTAAAAGCTGCAAATTTTGTAAATGCACGGGCACAGTCAGGTGCATCACAGGTAAAACAGCAGTTTGGAACATTACTGTGACCTATGCTTAGTAAAACCTACAATGGTATTGCTGTCATGTTGACACAATTTACAGTGATACATTTCTCATTTAGATTTTTAGGTTCAAGTTATATTAAGAAAACGATAGCTATGGGAATTTTGAACAGAAAATAAAATGAACTTTCAAATCTTTTGCCAGTCATTTTGAATTTAGTTATGACGCAGAGATTTGTTAAACACTGGTTTTACATGCAATAAGAAATCCAAACTAGTGAAATAAATGAGAAAATAGCAGCATCCAACTATCTTAAAATCATATATTATGTTTATCATATGTTTTTCATCAGCAAAGCTAACTCCACGTGCGTTAGTTTTGTCTCACCAACACTTCAGTGGATTTGTCTTGTCTGCCAAAACAACTGCAAATGCGCTAAAAAAATACTCTCGAGAGCAAAGGCGAATAGGCATATTCCTATCATTGTTCACAGCAAATTGCTTTGCGTTAAATCTAGTTACGCAGGCCTTTGTTAAACACTGGTTTGACATGCTCTCAATAAGAAATAAAAACCGGTGAAGTAAATGAGAAATAGCAGCATCCAACGATGTTAATATCATTGCCTATTCAATTTTTTTCGCCAAGAAAGCTAACTGCACACGTGCGTATAGTTTTGTCTCACCAACACTTCAGTGGATTTGTCTTGTCTGCCAAACTGCAAATGCTCTAAAAAATACTCTCTTGAGAGCAAATGCGAATAAAACTGTAACAAACTGCAGCATTCATCCATAGCATTTACGATGGTTTTACCTTGTAGTTCAGCTTCGTCTCAATACTGTAATGGCGCGCGCCATCGCGATTGCCTCGCCTGAAACAAGAAATTTTAAATTAAAGACACATTCCTTTACTAAATAAACGTAACGTTTCAGGGGGGGGGGGGGGGGGAATATTGGAATCAAACACTTTTACGTCCCACTAAATGTCCTGATAACACGCAGTTGTTAACAAGTCGATAAAATTAATTGCATGACATGCTATGAATTCTGTTCATAATCGCTTAAACAACATTAAGTAATACATTAGATTGTAATATTTATGGACGTAAATCTAAGTTAACTTACCAAAAATTGAGTAAATAGTGGCTTTTATCTTCAACTCTTCTTGCTCTGCATGCTCCAGTTTGCCAGTTTTCAAACCTGTAACTGACTGTTATTCAGCCCGCGCAATCCCATAATGCCACATCACAGTAAATTGTTGTAAAACCGTATGAACTACAGTGAAAACACCTCTTACCTGTAAATCAGTTTACAGCTGACAGGGAAATATACTGTTAACAACTGTAATACTCTTTTTGACCCATAATGCATTGCGAATTACAGTAATAACTTGTAAAATGATAAAACAATAAATGTCTGTAGAATTTTGCTGTAGAATCTACAGCAATTTGTTACAGTGTATATACTACCGTTCAAAAGTTTGGGTACGGTAAGAGTATATATATATATATATATACTCTTATATATATATATATATATATATATCAGAAATATATACCTGAAAACTAATGGCTGATGGACCACACAATAGCCATGCAATACAACACAATACTTGATCAATACCCATACCCATTTAAATTATTTTATTATTTTTAACTGCTTAAGTGGTAACCTAAATTACTGTAAGATTATACTAATTATTCCAAGATACTCTAAAAAGTATTGTAAGAATTGCTCATGCACTTTGACCTGATACCTGGAATATTCTGTAGTTTATGTTTGTGGAATTACTGTCCAAATGGCGACATCTTGTGATCAGAATATGTCATGTGTCTACAGCGTGATTTTAGCTGTGGTGCCTTTGAGTTTAAAATATCACCTGGATATCGCAGCAAATACATTACATTTATCTGCACAAACAGGAGACTTTTTTTTTAAGAAACTAGAAACAAATAGACAACAAAAAATTCCAACACTGAATGTTGCAATTTCATATTTTATGAACATCACGATTACTTTTATCAACCCTCTTAATTAAAATAAAATACTTGAGATGTTATTATAAGTGTTTATAAGTGTTTTTATTTACACACATATTTACAGACCAGAAAACTTTGCCATCTTAATGAATTAGGTGTTTGTTAATAAATCAACACACACACACACACACACAACACACACACACACACACACACACACACACACACACACACACACACACACACACACACACACACACACACACACACACACACACACACACACACACACACACACTCTCTCTCTCTAAATGTCATAACAGCACCAAACTCGGTGATTAGTTTATAATAAGCTTCGGTTTAGGTATAATTTATTTCATCATACTGAATGTTTAAATTAAGACACCAACACAATAATCATTCAACTTCAGCTCTTTCTGATTATTATGTCATTAAATGTAAAGTGAACTGTTTTACTGAGTTCTTCATTATTTTGTAGCCTATAGGCCTGTCTTTGGTTTACCTTTGGTTTACTCGTATTATTTTGAAAATAAGGTTTAAACAGTGATTAGCAACAATTGATCTGAAGGGCGGGGTCTGATTTAATGATAGAAACCAATAAAGTTAATTTGATTAAAGAGAATAACCACCCGCCCTCTTTTGTCAATCACTGCAGTGTGTCATTAACATGAAAAGAATCGTTGATGAAGCTTCTGAATGACTCTTTGTAATGTCAGCTGCAGGAATTCACAAATGTTGTTTAGATAACGTCTCGGTTACATAATATGGTAACCCTCGTTTCCTGAAGGAGGGAACGGAGAAGCCTCGTCGAGAACCGACTAATAGGAATCTCGCTAGAGAGGCCAATCTACTTCGAGTGAAACTAAGCCAATGCACATTGGCGTGCAATAATTCGCATCATCTGCGCAGCCTCGCAGCGCGGGTATATAACGAGCAGCTGGTGCGATTGCCCTTCAGTTTCTCTTGCCCAGCGGGCGGCAGCAGATGTGGCAATGGGACGAGGCGTCTCCATTCCATTCCATACCATATGTAACAGAGACGTTCCTCTTTAGTCGGTCAGTTGACGCCTCGTCGAGGACCGACTAATAGGAATCCCTACCAAAGGGCCACAGCTGCTGCACCCCATCCAGTGCCCTGTGCAAGCCTCTACCCTTCTTACACAGAGTGAATCTGTCACTGTTGTTCTGTGATAACCCATACAGTGAGACATTGGATAACACTGGGAAAGTGTGCTCTTTCCGTTAGGAAGGAAAACGCTGCAGAAGCCACTTTCTTCAAGGAGTTATGTGGGAAATACATATGTACTAGCCTGAAGGTTGTACTACATATGAATAATGGGTGACTTAGCCAAACTGAAAGAGATGGGCTTCCGTAAGGAGCAGCCGTGGAGAATATACACATATGGGATCCCCGTAGGGACCCAGCCCAGATTCGGTTCTCAAGGATTCAGCGGATAAAGGCCTGGCACCGGACACTGCGCCATGTCCGGGCCGAGGGTGTTGGAGGACTCGACATGTTTTTCACTCTGGAGTAATAAGGGTGCAGTAGGTTGCAGCAAGCCGACAGAGCCGGACCTCTCGGTGCTTCTACCCGTTTAGGGTGAGAACACAGGAGGAGACCGGCTCTACACGTAGGCTATAATATCTGCCGAACATGTTAGGTGTCGCCAAGCCGCAGCTCTACATATATCTGCAGAGGTGGAAAGTAACGAATTACATTTACTCGCGTTACTGTAATTGAGTAGTTTTTTTGTGTACTTCTACTTTTTTAAGTAGTTTTTAAAATCAGTAATTTTACTTTTACTTAAGTATGTTTTGTTTGAAGTATTGTAATTCGCTACATTTGAAAACATATCCGTTACTGAGTAAAAAAAAATGCTTTGGGTGAAAACGTCGCGCTCCGAAAACTACAGCATTGATTGAGTGAAGGGCGGGAGAACAGACGCGCTAAAATCTCAAAACAATATGGAGAAGGTGACGGACAAGACAGACAGTGATGCAGACCCAGCTGAACGAGACATGCTGTCGAAATCTCACTCTCGCACATACCGGTATGTGAAGCCCTGGTCAGGGAATACTTTGAATATAGAAAGAAATGGAATTTACAGTATAATGCAGATGTCACGTAAAACACGCAAACTGGTAGATGTATGGATGAATAATTCGAAAGTAAATCTGTACAATAAATCAAATCGCGACATGATCTGTGAATATTAAAGCACAAAAGACTGCTATGTAAAATATAATCTGATTGTCTCTGGGTGAATGAGCTGTGCTGTTTCGTCTACATACTCAAGTACGCGACGCGCTCTTGGTGTTTTCGTGTTTTCAGCATCTCACAAACAATACGAGTAACTTAGCTGCTACATGAATACATGAACATTTCCAGAGCTGCTCTGAGAGAACGCCTAATGAGCATTTTCATTATTTTATTTAAGAAAAAACATTGTCAAATACACTGAAACAGGACTTAACAACCCGTCAAAATAAAAGTTCGGTTTTGGGTCATTCTACGAAAATGTCCATTTTTCTGTCCCTATCCTTTACAGAAATATTACACTTAAAAAACACTTTAGAATTACAATTTCTTTACATTTTAAAATAAAACAATATATTTGAACAATTACACCTTCTTGAGCCATCAAGTGGCAATATTTTATTTTTATTAATTATATAGAATTCCAAACACCACAGAAGTGCTCGTCCCCACAGTCATGTAGGCTACAGAGGGAAAATGCTTTATTTTGAGGTCAATAACATGTTTTTATAAAAACATATAGTACTGCCAAAGAATCAAGGTAACACCAGTGACAAAAAAAATGGTGCATGCGATCTTTAAATAAATGCACAAATTTTTTTTAAAAATCATTAAGCTGTCATTTATGCATATTCATAAAGCCAAAGGGTAATCTAATAATGTGGTGTAAGTTTAAATGTTAGAAAAAGAAATACGTCATTTTAAGACATCTTGCCATACCAAAAGTAGACATTTCTGTAGAATGACCCTTTTACTAGAAGAAATTATGACAGATATATTACTATTTTAGGCCTACAATATAATGTACCTACTTCTCATAATAATATTATCAACAACAATAATAATACTACAATTTATTTAAACATTATTTAAGGAATATATATTATTTGTCCATGGTTTGAGTAAATCTGTTTTGCAGCACTTTGCCAAAAACTAAAAGGATAAAACTTTTGCTAAACTTTTATTTGATTACCACCGTTTTTGATAATATATTTGTATTTAATCATAAAAAGAAAAAAATTCTGAATAAGAAACATTTCATAGAACTCTATTTTTAAACATTTTAATAAGTTATTAATGATAAAAAGTTGTTAATCTATTTCATAATCAATTATTGAAATTAGTTGATTAGATATGTTTTATTTATTTAACTGTCATTTTAACTGATGATAATAACCATAATTTTAATAATAAAGTTTATATAAACCATGATATTTTCTGAGACGGTTATCATACTGTGAAACTCTCATACCGTTACAGCCCTGCACGGGAGAGTCCCCCACCACACCCCCGCTGTTAAAGTTACTCAGTAACTTTTACTCTGAGTAAATTTTAAATGAGCTACTTTTTACTTTTACTTGAGTAGATTTTTAGACCGGTACTTTTACTTGTAATTAAGTAAAATTTTATTGAAGTAATAGTACTTTTACTTGAGTACAAAATTTTAGTACTCTTTCCACCTCTGTATATCTGTTAGTGAGGAGCCGCGTGCCAGCGCCCAGGAGGATGCAACGCTTTTCATGGAGTGAGCATGCAACCTGAGCGGGCAGTGCACACCTTGTGCTTGGTAAGCCAAGGCGATGGCATCCACTATCCAGTGGGCCATCCTCTGCTTGGAGACAGCCTTTCCCTTCTGCTGGCCTCCGTAACAGACAAAGAGCTGGTCTGAGGTCCTGAGACTTTGAGTTCTGTCCACATACAAACACGAATGGGACAGAGCAAAGTCAGGGATGGGTCTGCCTCCTCCAAGGGCAGCTCTTGCAGGTTCACTACCTCGTCCCTGAACCAGGGTGTGGATTGAGGGTGGAGGGAGACAGCCTTCGCTCCAAACCTTGCTGCAAGAAAGAAAGCACAGACCCTATTGAACATCTTCGTGGGTCTTCTCGTTGAGAAGAACACCACTCTACGAACAGGTTTCACTTCAGGGCGTACACACGTCTCGTGGACGGCGCCCGTGCTGAATTACCTCTGGGGGTAAGTCACCTAGAACCTCCGCGTCTCGTCCAGGGACCAGACATGGAGTTTCCAGAGGTCTGGACGCGGGTTCCATAGGGTGCCCCGTCTCTGAGTCAGAAGATTCTTTCTTAGAGGAATGGGCCAGGGAAGGACTGTCACAAGGAGCATGAGTTCTGGGAAACAAGTCCGGGTGGGCCAATAGGGAGCCACCAGAGGGACTTGCTCCTTCCTGACTTTGCACAGTGTCTGCACAAGTAGGCTCACTGGGGGAAACACATATTTGCGGAGGCCCCGGGGCCAGCTGTGTGCCAGTGCGTCTGTGCAGAGTGTTCTCTCGGTCAGGGAGTAAAACCGCTGGCAGTGGGATGTCTCTGAGGAGGCAAACAGGTCTACCTGAGCCTCCCTGAACTCTCTCCGGATCAGCTGAACCGCCTGGGGGTGGAGTCACCATTCTCCCGGAAGCACAGCTCATGATAGCTCTTTGGCCACGCGGTTGAGCATGCTGGGGACATACATGGCTCGAAGCGACCTCAGATGCAGGAGCAGATGGCGGGCGAGTTGCAACATGCGACGGGAGCGTAGCCCACCTTGTCGGTTGATGTATGTAACGGTCGCAGTGTTGTCAGTACGGACCAGCACGTCCCTGCCTGTAGTGGCCTTTTCAAGCGGCTCAGAGCCCTAACCCTAACTCTAGGCAATTGATGTGCCATTGCAGTTGGGGGTCCGTCCACACCCCTGATACTGCATGCCCTTGTACATGGCACCCCAGCCGGTGGCAGAGGCATCTGTGAATACCACAGCATGCCTGGACACCTGTTCCAAGGGGACATCTTCCCGCAGGAACGAGGGGTGTGACCACGCGCTGAAAGTCTGGCGGCAAGCTGCTATGATGCCACGCCCATCTCTGGACTCGGCCGTGTAGCCAGTGTTGAAGCAGGCTGCCGCTGTCATATGCCCCAGGAGCCTCTGAAAGAATTTAAGTGGGACCGCCGTCCTGCCTTTGAACGTGTTCAAACTGTTCAGCACTGACTGAGCGTACTGCTCTGTGAGGCGCGCTGTCTGTGTGACCGAATCTAACTCCATACCAAGAAAAGAGATCCTCTGCACAGAGGAGAGTTTGCTCTTTTCCCAGTTGACCTGAACACTCAACTGGCTGAGGTGCCTGAGCACGAGGTCCCTGTGTTCGCATAGCTGATCTCGAGAGTGTGCTAGTATGAGCCAGTCATCGAGATAGTTGAGGATGCAAACGCCCTGTTCTCACATGGGAACAAGGGCCCCCTCTGTGACTTTCGTGAAGACAAGGGGGGACAGGGACAGCCCGAAGGGTATGACTTTGTAATAATATGCTCGACCCTCGAACACAAAGCGCAGAAATGGCCTGTGCCGAGGATGAATCAAGACATGAAAGTATGCGTCCTTCAGGTCGATAGCTGCAAACCAATCTTGGGGACGCAGGAGGACGCCCCCGGCGATGAGCAGACTGAGGAGCCGCGGGTGGTGGGGTGGAGGCAGCAGCTGATGCTTGATGGCCTCAGACTGCTTCTGTACAGCCGCAAACTGCTGGGCGAAGTTCTCGACCACGTCGCCGAAGAGGCCGGTCTGACCCAGCCAGAGATAGCGTTCCTGGACCACTAGTGTGGACATCGCACGACCCACTGACCGTGCGGTGACCTTCTTTGCACGAAGCACGAGGTCCTTTGCAGTCCGAAGTTGCTGGAGAACTTGTGGATCGTGACCACCCTTGTGCAGGTCCTTCAGTGCTTGGCCTGATGGACTTGCAGCAACGCCATAGCGTGCATGGCAGAGGAAGCTTCACCACAGGCCTTGTAAGCCTAGCCGGATAGGTCCGACGAGTACCTGCAGGCCCGGGAAGGAAGACACGGTTCTCCACGCCAAGTGGAGTTAGGGCACAGTTGCATTGCAATGGCCCACTCCACTGGAGGGATACGTGTGTATCCGTTAGCTGCCCCGCCATCAAGGATGGTGAGGGAGGAGAAGCCAACAAGACGGATCCCTGTGAGCTCCGGGAAAAAAGGCACTGGGGTGGGTTGCTGAGAACCAGCGCGCACCCCCCAGAGATACCAATCATCCAGCCTCGGGACACGGTGGAGGGTTCCACTCGAGCATGATCCTGTTGGCGGCCTGGGAATGCATGGCCATCATCTCTGGGTCCGACTCGGGCACCGCTCTGAGCCGTCGTCCGTGGAGATGTCTGACCTACCCGCCAATACAGCGATCGGCATTTGATCGTTGCGTGGAGCACCAAAGGAAATGACTGGTACACACCTCGAGGATGGTCCAGCACGTTTGGTTGGTAACTCAACTGGCTCTAGAGCGTTGAGAGGGGTGAGGGTTCCTAGGGGGTTGGTTCCCCGAAGGAAGCGCGCTCATCATGATCCTCAGGTCTCCCGCCCACTGTCCGAAGCAACCCTCTGGAGAGAGTCTCAACCGTAGCTCAGAGATGGTCATCTTCCCACAATGGGTACATGACTCATCCACAAACGTGGCGTCAGCGTGTTCGAGGCCCAGACACACAAGGCAGCAATCGTGACTATCCCGTGACCCCAGGTTAGCCTGGCTACGCCAGACCCAATCTCGTTGAGACTTGGGTCTGGTAACAAATGTACATTTTCTCGTATTTGAGGCGTGGTTTACGAATGCCCGGCGTGTTCTATTGGGTGCTAAGAATGTCTATCAAATGCTCATAGCCAACATATGTCGTCATCGTCTTGCTGTTCCCTCCCGTTCTGTGATCCCGTTCTGTGATTGGTTCCTAAATGAGGCGAAAATCTGGCCATGGTTCAGACGCCTTTCTAGCGTGAATTGAATCGCGCTGCGGTAGGCAGTATGGGGAACCAGGCTAACCCAGGTAACGACCAATCAGAAACACACAGATAGAACGTCATCTTAAAAAAAAACGCAAACTATCTGGTAAGCTTTTTAGGGACTGCTCTCACAGGTCCTAAAGCATGCAGGGGAACTGTCACTGCGAACAGACAGAAATGTGCACCTGTCTGTGCGCCGTCTCTCTCTCGTGGCAGGTCTTACCAGCTGTGAAAATGCCTTTGAGCACTCTGAGGTGCACCTTACAGCTTTTACAACAGCGTTTTTGTTTGCTCAGTTTTTTAAAACACAAAAAGACAGGAGAGAGAGAAATACTGCTCGCGTGCTGTGCTGTCACATCGCACCGGAAGGAAGGTCCAGAAAGGCTTGTTTTGAAGTCTCGAAACTCAGTGAAGTGCTTGTCCGAAGCAAAAAGCTTAAGTGCAATCGCACCAGCTGCTCGTTAATTACCCGCGCTGCGAGGCTGCGAGCTATGCAAATGATTGCACGCCATCGCATTGGTTTGTTGTTTCACAAGAAAGTAGACTGGCTCTCTGCGAGATTCCTATGGTCGGTCCTCAAGAGGCATGACTGAACGACTGAAGAGGAACATAATATTTTGAGTGTCTGTTGAATAAACAAATCTCTTTCTTTGCATTATCAACTCAAATTTTGTGTTTAAATGAACTCAAACTTTTACGTTTAAGTTAAGGTTAAGGCTAGGCTAAGCTAAACCAACAAATCAATTTCACAGTTTATTTAATCATTGCTGTGCATGATGCTAGTCTAATGCCACATCCAAAATATGTTTTAATAAATAAAAAAAATATTCTCAAATGAAAATACCATTTTCTAAAGTATGTCTTCACATTCCATTTTCGCTGGAGGAAAATAACTGTAAGGTGATGAGGGGTGTGAACGCAGGGAAAACTTTATAGTGGATGTAGGCCTATTGCTCCAGCATCATGTAAACTCCTTTTATGACAAAAGACCTGCACAGATGCAGATTTAACAATCTATCAAAACACACACCTTGTCCTCTATTTCTGCCGCTGGCACTGCGAACAAATGAACACCCGGAACGCGCTGACTAAAAGACGAGGGAGGACCTGCTGAAGACAACCTAAAAAAGGGCCCAGCTGTTACATTTGGTGTGGTTGAAGCAAGGGATGAAGCAGGATCCAACTGCAGCACATTTTATTTAATAAACTACAAACCATACAAACTTAGACATGAAACCAGACTCAGGATTCAAGAATAGCAACAACCAACATACACGTAAACAATCAAACAAGAACTCACAAAGACAAGGCTGAAACACAGGGCTTAAATACAAGGGACAAATGAGCTAGACAAGATAACAAGGAGGCGTGGTAAATCCGAAACACCTGTGAACAATGATCAGACAATTAAAAAAGACACATGGCAGACAGTAATCACAGGACAGACAAGAACAAGGAACAAGACACAAAACCCACACCGTGGCATAGCCCCTCCCCTATAGGCAGCTCCCGACGCCCATCAAAACAAAAACACAAAAGTTCAGGAGGGTGTGAAGTGGAGGCGGTCTTGGGACAGGGACGGAGGGCCAGCCCCGCACTGGTAACTGGGACCAGGATATAGGCAAGGTGAGCCTGGGTCTTGAAGCGTGAGCGACCAGGGCGGAGCAAGATCTGTAGACGACCAGGGCGGAGTGACAGGCTCAGGGACAGGCTGGGCAAACGGGACATGAACAGTCTCTGACTGGGCAGACGGGACAGACTCAGGGACAGTGTCTGGCTGGACGTGGCTGACGTGGAGCGCAGGCTCGGCAGGGATGACGTGAAGCTCGGGCTGGACGTGGCTGACGTGAAACTCGGGCTGGACGTGGCTGACATGGAGCGCAGGCTCGGCCGGGCTGGACGGGACCAGCGGTGAGGCCTCTGTGCTGGACGGGACCAGCGGTGAGGGCTCTGTGCTGGATGCCCAGGGACCACAAGCGGTGAGGGCTCTGGGCTGGACGGGACTAGCGGTGAGGGCTCTGGGCTGGACGGGACCAGCGGTGAGGGCTCTGGGCTGGACGGGACCAGCGGTGAGGGCTCTGGGCTGGACGGGACCAGCGGTGAGGGCTCTGCAGGGACCGCGATGAGACGTGCAGGTTCGTCAGGGCTGACTTGGAAACACAGGTTCGACAGAGCTGACGTGATGCTCAGGCTCGGCAGGCGGGATGGTCTGGACGAAACGAGTCCCAAGCAGGATAGCCTTCTTGGCAACCCGTGCTGACCTCAGCGGGGGATCAGCCACGCTGGACACCAGACCCAGACGGCTATAGATCGATCTGGTGGGTGGCTTGATAATGGGAGTCACGTAAAGACCAGACTGAAGGGATACTACGGGTTGATGGAGTTTCTTCTCCTTCATGTCCACAGCAAACAACGAATCGCTCAGGAAAAGGGCCAGGTCAATATACCGTTCTAGCGTCCAGTCGGTATAGTCTTCTGGAATCATAAGAGCGATGCCCTCATCTAGTCCACTCCGGAACAGCTCTATAAGCTGGGCGTCATCTAGGGACGCTAAATGGCAGCAAGTCATTCACATACCTTATATGGGCTGGCCATCTTGTGACATTGACGACAGGTATCTCCTTAGGGCCTGGTTGTTTGTGACTACTGGATCCATAGTTTTGGTGAGTTCTTATCTTACGTTTTGCGTGGTTAAAGCAAGGGATGAAGCAGGATCCAACTGCAGCACACTTTATTCATTATACAACCATACAACTTAGAATGAAACCAGACTCAGGAACAGGATTCAAGAATAGCAACAACCAGCATACACGTAAACAATCAAACAAGAACTCACAAAGACAAGGCTAAAACACAGGGCTTAAATACAAGGGACAAATGAGCTAGACAAGATAACAAGGGGTGTGGTAATTCCGAAACACCTGTGAACAATGATCAGACAATTAACATTGGCAAACAGTGAATCACAGGAGAGAGAAGAACAAGGAACAAGACACAAAACCCACACGTTACAATAGCGAAACCATTGGTTTGATTGCCTGTCTGAATTGCACTCATAGTTCATGATGACAGTTGTGTATCTTGAGAAATATTTTTATGGCAAGATGCCATTCAGGATCTTAGGCTGTATAGGCTATTTCTGCAACGCTTTGGTGAGTTGAGATGAAACTGGTTAATTGTTATCATCCCCTGACAATTTCAATTTAATTTATGCAATGACATGTTCAAATAATTGTTTTTACAGATAGCTCACTAAGCTCTGATAATTGCTGCTTGCTGCTATATTAATGCGAAATCTTACTCATTCAAGTCTATATTTACATTCAAGTAAATGACATATCTCTCTGACAAGAAGACATTATTGCACAAAACATGTTGTGCAAACATGTATGGTGTGTGTGTGTGTGTGTGTGTGTGTGTGTGTGTGTGTGTGTGTGTGTGTGTGTGTGTGTGTGTGTGTGTCTGTGTGTGTGTGTGTGTGTGTGTGTGTGTCTGTGTGTGTGTGTGTGTGTGTGTGTGTGTGTGTGTGTGTGTGTGTGTGTGTGTGTGTGTGTGTGTGTGTGTGTGGGTAAATATATGAAAATATAAAAAATATATAAACATGAAAATATACTGTATAGAATATAGCAAGAGAAAAATTATATTTTAGTTTTTTAGTATATTTTGAACTTGGAACTTTGAACGTTTGCACATCTCTTTGTGGTTTACACACTAGACTTATCAGGCTGGTTACTGTTTATAGTCAGGGCTGTCCAAAAAGTTTATGCTTGCAATTATGCTGTTGGGATGTACAGCGGTACACCAGGTGATCAAAGCATATCAAAAAGTGTCACTGTTCTATGGCAAGCCGTTTTAACATTTAATCATTTAAACATATTATTAGATACTAGTACTTATTCTTTAGATACTAGTACTTATTTCCATATTGACTAGTAACTATTCTTTTGTTACTAGTAAAATACATTTTTTTGCCATTGACTTCTATGTGGATCTGTCAAAGGTGGTACCATTTAAAACGAGCCAAAGCGAGCCGTACAGTCCCGTACCATGCAGTGGAAAAACATCACAAAGTGAGTCGTACCGTACCATGCAGTGGAAAAACATCAC
Source organism: Chrosomus eos (assembly GCA_036326025.1). Classification (NCBI taxonomy): domain Eukaryota; kingdom Metazoa; phylum Chordata; class Actinopteri; order Cypriniformes; family Leuciscidae; genus Chrosomus; species Chrosomus eos. The sequence continues at coordinate 25,795,999 of CM070835.1, forward strand.
AAAGTGAGTCGTACCGTACCATGCAGTGGAAAAGCGCCAAAGCGCGCCTTACCGAACCGTGCCATACCGTACCATGCAGTGGAAAAGTGCCACTAGTAGCATTAAAATAGAGACTAGTAAGTGATTTAAATGATTGAATGTTAAAACGGCTTGCCATCAGTGGTGGTAAGTAACGAAGTAAAAATACTTCGTTACTTTACTTAAGTATTTATTTCGGGGATCTGTACTTTACTTGAGTATGTTTTATTTGCAGCTACTTTTACTCTTACTCCACTACAATATTAAAGACAAAGTTTACTTTTTACTCCGTTACATTTCCCCATGCCCCCTCCAAGTATTTATTACAGTGGCTTTCCAAACCAATGAAAAACTTGGTTTTATTTTGAAAAAAAGAATGCGCGAGCTCTTGCCAGCATGTACGCTCACATAGCAGTCAGTTCGGCATTGTGGAAGGTGACCGCAGAAACAGGTGAAGGTGCAGCTCTGCCCAGCAATGATCCCGAGATTCCCGCTTACATCTTGCACATCTTCTGTTTGATGCTGCTAATGTTATGGAACATGTCTATTGCAGAGCTGCCAACTCTCACTCATTCAGTGTGAGACTCACGCAATTGACACTTTCCACACGCTCTCAAAATACACATCCATTTTTTCACGCAGAGAAAAATCGCGAAGCAAAGAGGACATTGACACCGACAGACAAGACAGAGCAGGTTACTTTTGATATGAAAAAAGTCTCAGCTCTCAGATTATGTCAATTTTATTACGAAATTCAAACAATAAATACCGTTTTGGCGCTTTTAAATGTGACTTGACAGATAGCTAGCGCCTGCTATGGGGTGCCATTAATCTCTTTACTACTAGTTAATTGTAAATAAACACAAATGAACAATAATAGGTAGCCTATGTTGAAAGATACAGTAGCCTACACTTACCGAAATGTATATACCTCATACATAATATCGATAAATCTGTTTTTCAACCGCGGAAAGAGGTCAATAAAACAGCTGGAGAACAATATGTTACATAACGTTACATTTACCTCAGGAAAAAAAAAAAAAACATTTTATGACCATAGCATGTTAGTTAGCTAGAAAAAAAATAGTATTTTATAATATATTTAATATTAGTATAAATGAGTATTTTGCTAAATATGTGCACTATATATTTATTATATTTTTACTTAGGCTATATCGTTAAAATATTAAGTTGTTATTACAATAAAAACCGCATGTATTTTTAACATTTAATAATACCAGCTGACAGGGCTCTCTGTAGCCTATGTTTACAGCATTAGGTGAGATTTTCTTTATTTAAAAATTAACATGTATCTACTGTACCAAATATTTATCAAAATAAATCTATTGAAGATCGGAATCAAACCACACTAATTGAATTGAAATTGTAAAATTTGTATCAAAGAAATAATAAAAGCAATAGTCTACTATTCATTGCAGCATAATATGCTGTCACTAAACTTAATGAAATTGTTTAGAATTGATGCAAGGTGCATCATTGTCTCTTATGATTGCAAATCTAACAAATTCTTAATTGCAGTATCTAATAATTTGTTCAATTAAAACATTGCATATCACTCCCAAAACACTTGACCTGTTTAATTATTGATATTTACAGTTTTAATATTTACTTTTTACTTTCGATACTTAAGTACGTTTTAAATCAGATACTTTTGTACTTTTACTCAAGTGATGTTTGAATGGAGGACTTTCTACTTTTACTGGAGTCATTTTTTATTTAGGTATATATACTTTTACTCGAGTATAAATTTTGAGTACTTTTACCACCCTGCTTGCCATACATTGAGAGCCAATAGGAATCAACAAGTTTAACACACCCTGATTGTCAAGGTTTTACAATGACGTCAAAAGTGACTCATCTAAATTACTCAACATATTTCATTTTATTTGAATTCCGTGAATTGAACATTTATGCAACTTCGGGGTCAAATTAACTATTTAACTGGTTTAATTCGAAGTGGAGGGGAATTCTAGAAAGGAATAATTGTAGAATTCTATAAAACGAACAATGTGTGTGATTGTTTGGATTAAACTATTATTATTATTATTATTATTATTGTTATTTTTAATTTAAATACTATTTTATTATTATTACTATTTAAATATATCCTTATTTGGAAGTTTTTTTCATTCCAGATAGGGTTTGCACTGTCAATTTCAAAAGTAACAAAAACAAAGGTTACCGGTGTGTGGTTGCGATTCACTGTAATCTGTCAACACAGACTTCAAAACGGGTTGAAAACATGTTCAGGTCACTGACCTAACTGAACTATATTTCTTTGTAATAGAATGAATAGGTCAGTACTGAACATTTTGTTTTTAGGCACGACAACAGTTTTTTTTAGAAGTAATATGTTTTTTTCTATCCTGTTTTTGACCCTCTCTTCCAAACACTCCGTTTTGATAGTTTTGCCACATTCAAGATTTATAAATAAGTAAATGCCCCCTGCTATGATTGGGTAACAGTTTTGAATAATAAAATAGTTTCAACGTCCCCACCATTATACGTGTGGAATTGAAAAACTTTCAATGTCGAAAAATATATTGTTACATAGTTGAAACATTTGCAAACAATGTGAAACATTTATGCGTATTACATATGCTGTATAAGTCTTGGTTGTAGTTAATAAAGTTTAAGTAGGTCTGCTAACTTACCGCAATTATATTTGACAGAATAACATACAGTGTTTCATGTAAATGGAATTCTGAATGAATAAATGTAACATAGTTTGTCACAATGTCATTCTTATAGGCTATTCATAGTTCATCCTTTTTGATAAAGTGAAAAACGTAGGCTATATACAGTACATTGTCATTTGCAGTGTTAAATAAAATGAAACGTGTTGTAATGTCGCTCACTGAAGCTTTTATTCAAGATTACAGATAATAACAAAAGCAGAGTTCCCATACGTGCTATTTTCCTTGTCCGATAATCCAACGCATTAACCCCATAAATAAATAAAAGAACAACAAATCTCAACTATTCACAGTTTGACTGCAGCACCACAGGAAACCTGAAGGCTACTGTAGGATCCAATATGGTCATCCTGCATCATCTTTTATTTTCAGTCTGAAGTGAACAAATGAGTGTCTTACTGACACGATCTGACTGGAATTTAGTAAAAAATAAAGTTCATACACACTTTGTAAATCTCAGCCTCACAAAGATGGCAATGCAAAGAGTTTTTTCACAACTTAGCACTGTAAAACACTGTAATCCTCAGAGCATCTCTATGGTTTTGTTGCTGCAGTAATCCTGTGTTTGTGTCTCACATTTACTACTACCTGAAACACGTGGATTGGTAGGAGGGGTTAAATAGGATGTAGAAGTAAGTGTTGAACTTCTGAGAGGCTAAAGAAAGATCTTATTTTGTCACACTATGATGTTATAATGTTACAAAATCCGAAACGAGCTGTTCGGAAAGCTTGGACAGGTTCAGACAGGTTTCAATAAAAGCTGTTTGGGACTACTGAGGAAGTCTTAAGTTCTGAAACTTACAGGATATCTTTATAGTACAAACAACCTCTTATATAGGCCTATCAAAAGATAAAGGAAAATTTGATGGTAACACTTTATTTGAAGGGGTGTGCATAAGACTGACATGACACTGTCATAAACATGACATAACACCTGTCATGAACATGAAGGAGTCTTTATGAATGTTTATGACTGTTGTCATTAAGTGTCATTCGTAAATTATGACACTTTTAATGCAAAGTTGACATTGTTTAAAATGTCTTTGTTATGACAACTTGACATTAACAAAGACAAAAATGTCTTTGTTATGACAACTTGACATTACCCAAGACAAAAATGTCTTGATTATGACAACTTGACATTAACAAAGACAGAAATGTCTTTGTTATGACAACTTGATATTAACCAAGAAATCATAACCTGTCAACATGTCACAAATATGTCATAACAGGTCTAATTATCAAACTTCAAGCATTTTGCAGTGTAATAACCCTTAATGACATCTTTATAACTAGTACAATGTGTTCCACTTTACTTGAGGACAGGTAATATTCATGACACAGTTATAATGGTGTCATGACGGCCAAAGTTGTGACAGGTTGACAGGTTATGATTTCTCGGTTAATGTCAAGTTGTCACAACAGAGACATTTCTGTCTTTGTTAATGTCAAGTTGTCATAATCAAGACATTTTTGTCTTGGGTAATGTCAAGTTGTCATAACAAAGACATTTTAAACAATGTCAACTTTGCATTGAAAGTGTCATAATTTACCGAATGGCACTTAATGACAACAGTCATAAACATTCATAAAGACTCCTTCATGTTTATGACAGGTGTTATGTCATGTTTATGACAGTGTCATGTCAGTCTTATGCACACCCCTTCAAATAAAGTGTTACCAATTTGATTTCTCAGTTCATGAACCCTTTAACTATGTCAGTGGGTCAAGAGCACATGAGTTGGTTAAAACGACTTTATCTTTCATTTGCACTGAAACCAGAGACATTGACCTGTCCAACTTTTAATTCTAGCAGACTCAAAGAAACCTGACCAACAAGAATGCTCAGCCTTCTGAAGTGAATTATAATCAGAAATATCATGCACATTTTTTTCTTTGATCATGTCTTACAGTATATTGTTTCTGGGGGGAAAAATATCCAGATGTGATTTTTTTTTTTTTTTACCAGAATTCAAAAGAAATGCATGTCCCAGCCTATTTTAGTTGTTTGTCCCTCATCCCTCACCTCAGACCAACAACTTTTTTTACACATCCCCCCCTCCCCCCACCACCACCAGCCAAAATAGAAAGCTTAAGAGAAAACATCCGAAGGCTGCAATCTCCCAGGCATGCACTACTCATTCTGTGTCAGAAACAAAGACTTTGTTTAGTCCACGCAATGTTGGCTTTTAATTTATTCTGCTGACGTTTGACAGAATTTGCAGCCAAGCCACTTCTTAACACCCAAACAAATACTCATTAGTAGTCAAGTCTACAGCAGATGCACAGGAGACCTCTTGTAGTGCATGAAAATGAGTACAAGTACAATTGAGCTGCCTAGTCAGTTATTTGCACAGACAAACGGAGCGTTCTGTACCTTGCATGCAATCCGGTATGCTGTGATAAGACGGCTGTGTTGTGTGGTTAAATATTGATCACATATCACAACAATAGCTGTGCTCAGAGACACTAATCAGAGGATTGCTCTTTTCAAAATCCTTAAAAAACCTTTTATTCCACAAACTTGCATTTCAAAGCCAGAACATGGATTGCTGCAACGCATGAATGGATTGCATCACGGTCTCACCCATCTCAGGTCAGGTGACAAAGCATTAAAAGGCCCATACAATATGACTTTATAACGATCAGTGAGTTAATGATAAGTCACAATGGGCCGAATAGTCAAACAAAACATTAAACCAGATTTTCTGCCATTTTGATTGCACCATTAGTGTGCAACATAAACACAAAACCAACAAAAAGTGCAACATTTCAATCAACATCAGATTTGATGGACAAGTTTACAGTTTATGTCAACTTTAGGTTTCCAACTACGGTTATGTGCTTACATCAGTGTTATTCACCATCATTTCCCTCTAATTTTACATTTTTTAGATTTTGGGATAGAGATATGGTTATTATTTCCGGGCAGGAGTGTTGTTTGAAATTACTACTCTGCAAAATCAGGATGTGCCAGTTGCAGTTGAGCCTTGCCCAAGTTTTTAATATTGTTTTGCCCAACCCATGGCAACCTGTACATTGTGTTTGTAGTGTAAGATACAGTGTGTTCTAAGAATGTTTTTTTGAACCTCCCTATTAAGTTATGGATATTATTTCTGAATGTTCTCTAAATGTTAAAAAAAAATATTGTTCTTTGTTATGGAACATTGCATTAGGCAAACAACATGGGAATGTAAGTTTTGAATGTTCTCTGAAACAAGTTAAAAATTTAAACTTAAATATTTCAACATCAAAACAAAAAAAAAATCTATGAACGTTGTATAGATAATGTTTTTGGGCTAACATTTTAAGAACATTATTGAACTTTTGTGTGTGTGTATGTGTTCACTCTATAAAACAAAATTCTTCTTTAAAATCCATATTATCCGTGTGTCTTGTGGTAAAGTCCATTGAGCAAAGTTTGTTTTACAGCGTATTTTCCACATACGCTGTAAAAAGTGGTAACATATTGACATTATTAAAGACCAGATCACTTTGAACGAATGCTCTATTAATGTTGCTGGAAGAACGCGTTTAGGTTGAGAAAACCTAAATGCCTAAATCCCGAATGCCTAGACGTGGGAAGTTCTGAGAACATTCCCTGTTAGTTGGATTTACAACAGAGTACACGTATATGTCATAGGGTTCATTTTCTGTCTGAGACTCATAGTTTGTGCCTAAACTTTTTGGAGAGCATGTGAATCAACAATATATTTCACAATTAAGGGAATGTCATTCTAGTTTACACAAGAATTTCAGACTGCTTCAGGTTGCACATTTCCATATGGTGCAGGTGATATTAACTATATAGACTTATATAAAAAAATTCCTGTCACAATAATTTCTGACATTTATTGATTACTTGATTCTATGAGCTTAAGGGTTTCAGAATCAGAAATTAAATTGAAAGTGGTCTAAAAAGTGTAATGAACTCACATGCTGGTTGTACCATTGGCATCATTTTGATACAATCTGCATTTTCAGATTTAGTGGGTTAAATTTTTTTATAGCGTTCCATAGCTCTTCAGATAAGTCCTATGCGTATAGATATGTCCACGTACATAAGTTCGCAAATCTTCAGTACAGAACTACTTCCATTATGCCAGTGATCATGTAACTTTCCACATGGACTGAAGCATGTTATTTACAGAACGTTTCTTTACATCTCAACCTATAACTTTTCATGTCAAGGACTTGGCCGATGGGAGAGTAAATGATTGTTGATTTTATTTTATGTGAGCCAGGGACAGCGCCACGTTCCAGGCATTCCTCAATCTACAGAGGAACTCCGAAGCCACGTAAAGAGTCACATGATTCACGCACTTTACATAGGCTATTACATTACACAATAGTGAGAAATATGTTTGCAGCAAATTGTTTTAATCAGCTCGTATGGGTGTGGGTGTACAAATCTATTTTCGTATGCCTGCAACGCCCCCATCCTCGCCGATTTAAATGTTTGGATGAAAGTGAACTAAGTTACCTTTGCTTGTATCGATCTAATGAACTGATAGATGAAGTTTACGAATGTTTAGCGTCAACATTTAAACCGTAGCCTATCAACTCCGACTCTTATGAGGAAATCTCCAGTGTAGATTCAGTCTGGTGTATAATGACAGTCTTTCATCTGGATGATTTTGTAGCAGGATGGATTGGAGGTGAGTTTTATTTTTTATTTTTTTTGCATTTAGTAAGAAGCTTCGTATATGTTTAACATTGCAAACAAACCCCAACCGTACATTTTCGGAGAGTAGCTATTGTGCGATTTAACAGCTTGTATGTAGCCTATGCGTCTTTAGTGAACAGTTTATACTTTCTTTTCGTGAAGTAGAATCTATTACAAACATATTTTTTAAGTTTGAAGTAAACTACCACTTTTAGCTGTTTAAGCTATATTATCAGCATTTTAAAGTGTGTTTTTTAAGTAGCTATCGCAAAATTGGGACAATTCTCAATATAAAAAGTAGCCTAGAAAAACAAGTTTAGGCTAATAGAGAGATGGCAAGAAGCCGCGTGAGGGGCGTCGTTGAGTCGTTGTTTATGTTTATTATTCATGTGTTGTTTCTGTTGTTGAGTCTTAAATTGATATACTGTACATCCATGTCTATTTTTAACGAAACGTGTGTCACTTGTAGGCTACCATACCATTTCGGTGAAGTGTTACAAATCTTTGCTCCATCAGACAACATATTTAACTATTTTTCGCGCTCTTGCAAACAACGCAGATTTCGTGTTTTGGCAAATTGGTCTACATTTCTCAGCCTTAAACGGTTTTTGGTGTAAAAACGGGTTTTGGTTCTCCATTCAAAGAAAGAGTGTGTTCTGTAAAGCCCTAATGTGCATGCCCTGCCCAGCCACCATGAAATGTTCAAAACAATGTAACTTATTCATGAAAACGAACACTGTGTTCTGCAAGAAGAGCCTCCTACAAAGCTATGCAATACATCTATTGTTATAATTGTCTTTGTACAATTCAGTTGTGACATTTTTAAGGTATGTCACTGTTTTTGTTACAGGAGCATCCAGTGTAATTGTAGGACATCCGCTTGACACAGTCAAGGTAAGGTTTGTGATTGGTTTTGTACAAACGTAAGATTAGAAATGTAGGCTACTTATTATATAATTATAAATAGTTAAAAGGGTTTTACACTACAAGGGACTTCATAAAGGCATTATTTTTCTCTTTTTTACCCACTAGGTAGACAGGCTACTTTTTTTTTGGTTAGGAATGAACTCAACTCAGGAAATAGTTTAAAAAAATCAATTTGTGCTCTTTTACAGACTCGTTTACAAGCTGGCAATGGATACAAGAATACTCTCCACTGTATTATATCCATCTACAAAAAGGAAAATGTAAGACTTTACATATTTATAGACTAAACTAAACTAAATTACACAATTAAAAACTAAATTAAACAATTACTGAAAAGCATTTTTTTTTCACTAACCGTATCATAATTACCCCCAAAAGGGTAGACAGCCTTGTATTGAACAATTTCTGTTTTGCTACCTTTACAGCTATTTATAGCTATAACCTCAGGCTCTTAAACTTTATAACATGTGTAAAAAACTTGTTTACAGAATGAAAATATGGCTATTACAGCATGGATCCAGATGAAAATAAAGATTCAAAGTTAGCCATTGTTCAGAGATTGACACTTATGAATAGTTAACTTGGAATTACAGCTTTTTTAATTTAGAATTTTATTTACTTTAGATAATTGATATTAGTCATTTATAGTTTTTTCATCCTGTTCTTAAATGTTGTTAATATACTACAGAAGTCAACATTTAAAGTGGATCAAAACCTTGCATCAGAGTTATACATGAAGTTTGAACAATACCCGTTCTTGTCTTAGGACAACTTTGATTAACTTTTTTGATCCACTTCAAATGTTGACTACTGTAATTTCTACCAGTGTCACTTCCTATAGAGGATTATTGAAAACAAAATAAAATAATTATTACAACAATAAAATAACCAATAATACCAAAGAAAATATTGGTTAAAACCTTCTAATTGAAAAAAAGAAATATTTCCTAATAAATTGCCGGTTGTTCATGTCAAATGTTGGAGCATCTTGGGATATAAATGGCAACATCTCAAACATAAGTAGTAACATGATTAAAAAAACACCCTATTTTTACTTAATTCTATAATATATTAGGATGTATAGGATTTAACAAAGTCACCAATAAAAATCACAGATCATAGGACAAAATGTGTGTGTAGGCTATACTCTCAATCACAGGGCCTGGGTCTATGTTCCCAGTTGTCCCCAGGGTGGATATAAAAATGACCCCATTTATGGTATCAACAGATTTTTCCTTTACTTAGAAGAAAAAGTAGACAACTCATGACAAAGACATCTCTCTTCTTTTTTTGTTGTCTCAGGTTACAGGGTTTTTCAAAGGCCTGTCCTTTCCACTGGCTAGCATCACCCTCTATAACTCAGTGGTGTTCGGGGTCTTCAGCAACACACAACGCCTCATTAGCAGATACCGTTATGGTGACAGTAGACACCCTGCAAGCATGCTTGACTTGACTGTAGCGAGCATGTCAACTGGTCTGGTTTCGGTGGGGGTGGGTGCCCCTGTTGACCTTGTCAAAATTAGACTGCAGATGCAAGCCCAACCTGTTCTTGCAGGTAAGCCGGGTCTTGACATTTTAGCCCCCTGGAGCTATGATGGAGTAGAACATATTCATATTAACCCTTTCATGCAGGAATTATGAGAACCACAGTCAGGATATGTGATTGTATTGCTCTTAGGCCATGAAAAACAAGATTTGAACTTGTTTTTTGCACATATTTTACAAGGAGATTTTCAGATGAGATCAGATAGATCCCCACACCCACATATAAAATTCCACATATAAAGGCTTGCCACTTGCTGGCACTGAAGTGGTTGATGTGCAACTACCATCAAAACCCATGCATACATAAGTAAATGGCTTTTTAATTAGATGCCCACTGTAGTGACCTCTATGCGTGAAAGGAAACAATCCTGTGTAATGATTACTGAAAGCTAATAATTTCCGAGGAAACGAACCATTGTGAAAAAAAAGTGTCTATGAAAAGACACAGTATTGCTCATGTACTGTTTTGTGTGTTTTCAGAGAACTTTAACATTGCTGGGAATGGGAGTGTCCCTCTTCGTTCAATGGGAATTCAGTCCCAGTCTATGTACAGAGGGCCGCTGCACTGCATTAGTACTGTCCTGCAAAACGAGGGCATTCAAGGGCTCTACCGAGGAGCAGGCGCCATGATTTTACGGGATATACCTGGTTACACACTATACTTCATACCATACACTTTATTCTGTAACTGGCTGACTCCTTATGGCAATAGCACCCCTCATCCCTGGAGCATATTGCTAGCTGGAGGTTTTGCAGGTAAATGAGACATGAGAACTGTTCCAAAACCTAGTAGCTGCTGCTATCTACTGCCTACACCGGCACCTACCTTCTAACTAAAGAAGTAACCTAATAGGAACCTAATTGACCCTTCGCAAAGACCCGCCCTCCTTAGTTACTGTCGCTATGCCCGACAAGCTACGCCGCTCTCATGTTCTCACCATGTTCTCACGCAGTGAAAAATACATCGCGGAGCAGAGAGGAGACTGACAACACGCGGACAGACAGGACAGACCAGGTTACTTTTCGGTTACTTTTGATATTAAACATAAACAAAGTCTCAGCTTTCAAATGTGGTCATTTTTTGAAAGAAATTTAAACAATAAATACCGTTTTGTGGCTCTTTAATGTGCCGTGACAGATCGCTGTAGAGCATCCGTCAAAGCTGCTCGTGACCCGATCATCTCTTCCTTCTAGTTCATTTATAGCATCAAATAAACATGAACGAACATAAGAAGTAATGTTGCTTTTAACCGCGGAAAGGCGTCAGTATATTCATTTTACCAAGTTCAAATCCTCCTAACTCTACTGGCTGCTTTTTCGGACAAAATGGCGATGGCGAAGTATGATTGGTTAGAACACCTGTCAATCAAGCTCCACGCGAAGGGTCAATTTGTGACTGATTTGAAACCCTCTCAAATGCACATGCTTTTGCAGTAGATTTCAATAGAATTTGATTTCAACATGTTGCTAGGCTAACAACATGAGTCCAACAATAGTCCACTTGAAAATATATTGCACTTTTGATTTATGAATTATATCTATTATCATTTTCTTGTTTGGATTGCCTTTTCTGAAAAAGATACATTTAATGCTACCAAACCAGTTCAGAGCAAATCCCACTCTCCAGCAAATTTCACTGAATGTTAGGGTGTAGGGTAGGGTTAGGGTTTGCATTGTTGTAGCTCTGTATGCAATCAGCACTGTGATTTACATGACCAATGAAGTCTTCAGAATCGGCTGCGGGTGGAGATTGCGCTGAACTGGTTTGGAGAAAAAAAAAAATCATGCCCTTAAAATGTGGTTAAATATTATCCCAGAAAGCATTATCATGTACCGTAAAACTTTAAAATGCTCTCTACAGAGTTAGTTCACTAGGTTTTAGAGATCTTGACTGAATGTGTTCCTTACCTGCACTCTTACACATAAACGTTCTTTCTTTATTGTCATTAATGGTTTCATGAAGATCCTTTAAAATCCATGGTACCTTTCCATTGGAAAAAAATGTCTTTTTCATGATACAATTTCAATCACACCAAGAAAAAACAAGTTTCTTTTAGGAACTGGTCACTTAAAGTTTCCTTTGGGAAGCCAAAACGGGTTTTCAATGGCATTTGTGAGAGAAAAACAACAACAAAACAACAAGAGCGTAAAGAAACACCAGCTTTTTAAGTCTGTTTCAAAAAACAGACTTCTTGTTTTCTCAAGTTCAACTGAGTTAAAAAGCTGTGTCAGAACCTCACCAAACTTCTTCTCAGCAGTCATGCATAGAGGATGAATTGTTTTGAGATATCTCACTGTACTTCCTATTTAAAATGTCCCTCCTATTGGAAAATGACGGGAAGAGCCTGGTTTAACCTAAATATGATTCTAGTGGGAGTCAAGCATTTTAAGGATACTCTACATGATATTTCACTTGTATTTATGCTGTTGTTCCACAGGATCCATCTCATGGGTCACCGCCACACCTACAGATGTGGTGAAGAGCAGGTTGCAGGCCGATGCCATGACGCAGAGGAAATACAAGGGCATTATGGATTGCATCATGCAAAGTTACAAGACAGAGGGAATAAATGTAAGTTTGTGATGGATGTTATACAATATTTAAGTAAGGTTGAAAACAAAGTTTTAATGTAGCAGCTGCATGACTAGTTACAATAGCTGCTAAATGATTACAAAAGTAAAAGTAAACAAGTACACTGTCAAACACGTTTGGTCAGCCTAAAAAATGTGCTTCATGTGGTTTGTTTGTTTTATTTAAGTCAGTAATCTTTCAATTAAAGTGCCCCTATTATGCTTTTTTGAATATTATCTTCCATGTAGTGTAATATAGTTGAATGTAAAAGGCCTGCAAAGATCAAAGTGCACGATAAATTAAGTTGTCTCATAAAAGAAAGTATCGATTCTGAATTAACGAAACGAGTCGTCGGCAATTCCAGTCTCACAACATACCTACGTAACAATGGAAGGTTTTGTTGCGTCCGTCACATCGCACCACTCTCGTCCTGGTTAGACACAAAGTTTGAAAGGAGGAATTGAGAGACTAAATTAATGTTTTTAGACTTTTTGAGAAATTTTAGGTTTTTTTTTTTAATTTGGGTGCATGTAAACCTATTGTAGGGGACCTCCAAAACAAATTTAGGAACCTTTAAAAATAGCAAAATGGGGCACTTTAAAGTCTTAAATTTATATATACAATATATTACACTAACCACTAACTGAAGTAATTTAAAGCTCAGACCAGATAAAATAGGTCACAGGCACAAATTAAGTGAATTGCTGTTTATGTTTAAACATGCTGATTCAGAGTTTAATGAATTATATGAAATATAATACTGATGCTTTTTCCCCCCCCCCCCCCCCCCCATTTTATTGTCATTGTCCAATGCAGGTTTTCTTTCGTGGGGCGACCGTGAATGCTATCAGAGGATTTCCAATGAGTGCAACCATGTTTCTTGTTTACGAGCTTTCCCTCCAGTTTTTCCGTTCCTAACACAGACTCAAGCTGAAACAAGCTAACGCACAACATATGCTCTCAGAAATGATTTTAAAGGATTTGTGATTGTAATGGCATGTAGACTTACATGTGGCATTTATGTGAGTTCATTGTTGATACAATGAAGAGTATCAGGGAAGCTGTGTTTCTTATATTAAGAAAATAGTGAAAATAGTAACATATTTTGAATATATTTCGTTTGCTGAGATATTTTAATTTATGATTATCTTTTTAGATAAGTTCAGTGGGCTTTAAGTGCGATGCTTAGGATTATCTGCTAATGCAATAAGATGCGAATGGAAACAAATTATATAGTGAACCTGTAATATAACGTGTTTGCATGCATCACTTTCAAATGTATTTTACTTGATGTAAATAGGAATTTGTATTTTTTTAGAATAACTTGCTCTCAGTTTGTCGGAAAATGCTCATTTGAAAACATTGCCATGGGTGTTCATGTCCTTGAAAATACTGCATCATATCCTTTTTACACACACTATCCTCTTATCATCTAATTATTATGGAAAGAGGAATAGAAAAGAAATGTAAAAGTAATATAAATATATATAGAAAGTGTCCTTTGATTGATTTTGCTGTTATTTCTGATTCGCTAGGTGGCGCTGTTCCATTATGTCAGAAAAGTCAGCATGGAAATATAAAAAAAAAGTTTCCACCAGATGGTGACACTGTATCTAAAACAAACCGACCAGAGCAACCTTTTCTAATACGCATCGATGAGGGGTCATCATAGCTACGGCTGAATAATTACGAACCTTATTCAAAAACAAAACGATTTCCTCTTAAAACATGCTGCAACCCGACCGTCTGAGCACAGTCCCAGATTTCTCATAAATTCAGTATAGCGCTCTCCTTTTATGTACAGGCAGTGGAGTGATAGATGAGGTTTAAGTGAAAACAGCTGAGGACCGCGTTTAAAGCACCAGCCGGCATTGTGTCACTGCAGCTGAATGGCCTCCCCAAACTCCACCACCACTGAAAACTGACGCTGCTGCTTTTCCCTAGAAGCCACAGCAAAACACATAAGTCCAAGTCAATTAAGCCATATAGATGCTGCCAACAACCCTTTTAGTCGCGCTTCAGAAATCATATAGATTGCATTGATAAACCACAAATTTCAAATCCATTCATGTTCAAGTTTAATGTACCAAAAGTAATATTTAAATGTTACTATTCTGAGAATAAAAACAAAATGGATGGAATAATGATAACACCTGCAATTAAAAACTCTAGACAGACAGCAACCCTTGTTTTGAAATATTCATATCTTCGGATTAAATGATGACTCAGATGTGGGGGCTCCGTATGCAGCAGAGATTTATCTATTTTTGTTGTTCATCTTTAACTTATTCGCCTGCATGAATATTGACAACTTCACATGTCACTGAATTCTGGACTGCGTGAAACTAATGATGATGGATGACCTGCTCATGACAATCAGATGCATTTTGTTCAAAGAGATGATGTGTGTGCTTGAGATATCAGACCATCATGTCATAAAAATTATGATTTATGATGATTTATAGTGAGCTGAGCACACAAAGTAAAGCAATATGTTGCATGTTTTTTACAGGTTCTCATGTGCTGCTACTACTACTACTAATAATCATCATCATCATTATTATTATTATTATTATTATTATTATTATTATTGAAACACCCCAACAACCACCCAGCTATACTGCCAAACAATGAAAGTGTATCTATTCTGGAAATTACTGTCATTATGTTGTACAGTTCAAAACACATCAAAGTATTGAAAGTATACTAATAAGTTACTAACACAGAATGATAAAGACTCACCATGTGACATGGTGTTGTACACCCGACATTTATCTGTCCAAACCCTTCAGTATGGATTTTTATCTTTAAAGGGTCCCTCATGGCTCACTCAGTGACATATTAGGGCTATGATTTCATTTGTGGCTCCCATTAAAGCTACCTAAACTTCATTGTTCTCTTGTTCCAGACGTGATGTCATAAAGCCAGTTTTAAATGGAGCAGATCTCTGAAATCAGACCCCATATGGCTGGTACATGTTCTGCTTTATTTGAACTGATTGTGTTACTCAGAGTAGCCCGAGCACCTGTCAGTAATATTTGTTCAGGTCTATGTACAGGAGGTAATGAGGGATCAGTAATCAACTGTACACAGCGCTTTCACAACCAGATCCTGCTGACCTTCAGAAAGGAAAAACACTAGGTCTAAAATATCTGAATGCACATAATACCACACTGCTGACAGATAGTGTCACTGAACATTATTGTTTATTATTCGTATTGTTTATATTCAACACCGTATAAGCACCTTTGTTTATATATTTAAAAAAGATTGGCTAGAGTAGTCGTCAAATGTTTGTCTTAAAGACAAACTTTTTAAAGTCAGTTACATAAAAATGCAGATTGATTAATATCAAAAAGTAACACTGGATGCCCCTTGGCTATTGGCCATACTTCTTTAGACACAGTCTTAACATAATGGCTATGCACACTCATCCAGGCCGCCCCATACACCCACAACAACACTATGTTTTGTATGGCTATAATGGTCTAAAACCAAGCTGGGATTAAAGGTTCTCTCTCGAACATACTGTACCTTCACTCCCCTTTTCCTTTTCTTCTTCTTCATTTTATCTTATCTCTCTGTTTCTGCCTTCCTTGTGTAGTTTTTTTGTTTGTTTCTTGTAGCCGACCTGCCACTTCTTCACCAGTTCAGCAGGCCTACTGATAAACAGAACTGTCTCCAACTTGTTGCAAAAAAATAAATAAATCTAACTTTATTAGTATTAACATATGTATTAAGTATTAATATACTGTATGTGTTGATGGATTTTGTTTTTCATCTTGGAATAATTAAACAAAACTTTATTTCATACAAATATAGTCAAACTAATTTTCCAAATTGCCTACATGTCAAAATAAGTACAACGACTATCTACATTGTGACAGTATCCTTTTAGAAAAATCATAATACTGAACATGTATTATGATAACTATGATAACGCTGTTGTCTGCTCAATAGGCTATAGCTCCCTCCCTATAAATCGATGTGAATATCTATCTGCTAAATTTCTAATGTAACTTTACAATTGAGATGATGATGTCATTTTGATGATGATGTCCAAATAATGATGTCCTTGCATAGGCAGTATTTTGTTTGAAGAAAGTAATGGATAGAAGTTCTAGGCCTACTGCTAACATTTGCTAGCAGCTTGTTTACTTATTTACAAATGAAACTGACCTGCACTTGAAGCCCTCTTTCTTCTCCATCTCACAACTTTCTTCATCTTCGACTCCATCGCATTGTTTTCGAAACCGTTTTGATTGGCGTAGGCATGGAGCCGAATAGTTGTCACAAACAAATCGATTTATTAATTCGGAAATCAATCACTTTGGTAAAATAGGTGTCACGGCTGTGGTGTAGAAAGCGCACGACAAGGAACTTGGATGTGAATCACAGGGATTTAATAGAACAGGAGGAGTACCACATACATGTAACATAAACAATAACGTACTCGGTTACTAACGTAACCTCGGTTCTCTCTAGAGAGGGAACGAGTACTGCGTAATATCTTACGCTATGGGGAAACACTCTTTCCTCGAGATATTGAAGCCAAAAATTATCCTTAATTTTTTTAATCATGCAAAACGCTTTTGCAGCAGCAAGCAGACAAGGGCGAAACAGCTCGCGCGCTCATTGGCTGCCTCGCTGGAAAAGCTGCAGCCTATCGAGTGAAGGCACTGCGTGACGTAATGACGAATGAAGACGCTTCGCGCTCATTTCGTCATGTCCCGCCAGTATAGGCGTGGTCTCGCCCTATAAATACCCCTCGATAGCTGTATTTCTCTGATTTTGTACACCGAAGCGAACCAGAGCATAGTTCAAGCACGGCAAGATACGCAGTACTCGTTCCCTCTCTAGAGAGAACCGAGGTTACGTTAGTAACCGAGTACGTTCTCTTACGAGAGTATCTCTCGTACTGCGTAATATCTTACGCTATGGGGACCCCATACAAAACGCCGTGCGGACAGGGATCCAACACCAGAGTCCCGGGGCCAAGCCCGGGGCACATCTAGTGCATAATCACCATAACTCACATAGAGTAGAGGAGGAGAGGCTAGAAGCATCACTCCTTTATAAAGTCCCGTAGGGATACTGACCCGTAAGGGCAACATAGCCGCATTGGCGGCCAATAAGCCCGAAGTTCAGACCGCCAAAAGCTTAGCTTGCAGGGCGGGCACCTCCAGGTTATAGTACTTGATAAATGTCGACGGCGAGGCCCAGCCCGCAGCCGTACAGATATCCTGCAGGGAGACCCCGCTATACCATGCCCATGACGAGGCCACGCCTCTTGTGGAGTGCGCTTTGACACCCAATGGGCACCGCAGGCCCTTGGAAGTGTAAGCCAGCGCTATGGCATCCACTATCCATCTGGATAGGCTCTGTTTTGAGGCGGCGAGCCCCTTAGAACGGCCGCCAAACAAAACGAAAAGCTGCTCGGTCTGCCTGAACCCAGCCGAGCGGGACACATAAGCCCTTAACGCCCTGACAGGGCAAAGGAGACTCGCGTCCCTCTCCTCATCGAGAACCGGAAGGGCTGACAGGGAAATCACCTGGGCCCTAAACGGTGTATTGAGGGATTTCGGCACGTAGCCGTGCCTCGGTTTGAGTACGACCTTTGAGTCGTTAGGCCCAAACTCCAGACATGACGCGCTTACAGAAAGCGCCTGCAAGTCCCCTACACGCTTCACTGAAGCGAGAGCCAATAGAAACACCGTCTTAAGGGACAGGTGCTTCATATCCGACAGCTGGATCGGCTCGAACGGGGCGCCTTTCATGGCCTCCAAGACCGTGGAAAGGTCCCAAGCCGGGACTGAAGGGGGCCTGGGAGGATTTAATCTCCGAGCCCCTCGTAGGAAACGCACGACTAAGTCGCTTTTCCCCAGTGACTGGCCAGACACCGGTTTAGCAAACGTTGCTATGGCCGCCACGTACACTTTGAGCGTGGATGGGGTCCTTCCCTTATCCATCAGCTCCTGAAGGAAGGCAAGCACTTCCTCAACCCCGCAGTCCACGGGTGAAAAGCCACGGGCTCGACACCAAGTAGAGAACACCGACCATTTCGAGGCATAGAGCCGTCTGGTAGACGGAGCTCTAGCCTGCGCGATCGTGTTTAGCACTCCTTCTGGGAGGCTAGCGGGTACCCGTTGATGGCCCATGCGTGCAGGGACCACAGTTCCGGGTGAGGATGCCAAATCGAGCCCTCTGCCTGAGAGAGGAGATCTCTCCTCAACGGTACAGGCCACGGGGCAGTGCTGGTCATCCGCATCAGGACCGGAAACCAAGCCTGGTTCGTCCAGAGCGGAGCCACAAGCAGCACTGGGCATCCATTTTCCCTGATCCGCTCCAACACCTGAGGCAGGAGCGAGACCGGGGGAAAAGCATACAGGGGACCGCTGGGCCAAGTATGGGCCAGCGCGTCCCTGCCCTTTGAGAAGAATACTGGGCAGTGAGCGTTCTCGCGGGACGCGAACAGGTCCACCTGCGCTCTGCCAAACGTTTCCCACAGTAGCTGGACCGTCTGCGGGTGCAGCGACCATTCTCCTGTCAGGACGTTGTCTCTGGACAGCATGTCTGGACCCGTATTCAGGTGCCCAGGTACGTGCGCCGCTTTCAAAGAAAGGAGGTTGCGCTGGGCCCAGACCAAGAGGGGTTCCGTCAGCCTGCAAAGGCGTGTGGACCTGAGGCCGCCCTGGCGATTTATGTACGCCACCACTGACTTGTTGTCCGACCGGACCAAGACGTGGTGGCCCCTCACCAGGGGACAGAAGCTCCGTAGCGCTTTGTCGACTGCTATCAATTCCAAGCAGTTTATGTGAAGGAGCTTCTCCCGCTCTGACCATAGGCCAGCCAACGGTCTGCCCTCGAGCAGCGCTCCCCACCCCGTGGTGGAGGCGTCCGTAGACACCACTTTCACCCTTGAGGCGGTCCCCAGACTCACACCAGACTGATACCAGCTGGTTACTTTCCAGGGTTCCAGAGCTGAAACGCACCTTTGGTCGACCCTGAGGCGACACCGGCCCGTGGTCCATGCCCGGGGCGGGACCCGTGCTTTCAGCCACCACTGCAGTGGGCGCATGCGAAGCAGGCCCAGCTGGAGTGCATGGGATGCTGAGGCCCAGCATTTTCTGAAACCGTCTGAGCGGGACTATGGAGCCGTGGCGGAAGGATTCCGCGACGCGCTGAATACTTAGTACGCGCTCCGGTGACAGAAGAAAAGGCCGCAGAAGTGGAAGTGCGCAGTCTGGCGGAGAACGGGGCGGTCCATGACTTGGCGACTTCGTCGTGGAGCTCAGGGAGGAAGGGGGCGGCCCTAGACTTAGACGGGGCTTCGTCTTTCTTGAGAAAGCGCCCGTCGAGTCTGTTGCGCGGCGGCAAGGCGGGCGCCTCCCACTCGAGGCCGATGCTTTCCACGGCCTGGGTGAGCAGACGCATCAGCTCAGCCTCAATGCCGGGTCTCCTCCCAGAGGGTTGGCTAGACACGTCAGCGGGGGGGAGGTCCACAGAGCTCGCCCAATCCTCGCTATCGGAAGCCACAAGAGAGCATACCTCAGCAGGCTCGTCCAGCTCGGGAGCGGAAGCGGCGGCAGACGGCGGGCGCTGTCCGTCCGGGAGCGACTCAAGTGAAGCCGGCGAAGCAGGCGGGCGAACCGGCGAGCTTTGGCGGGCTGGAGAAGGCTCGGGAGCGCGCTGGGCGCGACGCTTCTTACGGCGCGGCACAGAAGGCTGGGACGCGGGTTCAGAGAACGACGCCAGGCGAGTCCGCAGAGTCGCCATAGGCAGAAGTTCGCAGTGCGGGCATCCACCATCCGCGAGCGCGATAGCCGCGTGCTCATGACCCAGGCAGGACACACAGATGACGTGACGGTCCTCATCACTGAGTTGGGCGCGGCACGAGCCACAGAAAGGCATCTTTAAAAAGACGCAGCTCTTTTAGAACATATAATGGGTGTTGCGTCACGTAAGCAAACACACACACACACAGTGACAGAGTAAAGGATATAGTACGCCGGAAAGCGCAGCAGGTACGGCAGTTGAAGGCGGCTGGGCCAGCGACTTCAGTAGATGGCACGTCCCGCTGAGAAGGCTACAAGTCAACGGCGCGGCTTCTCACTCTGGATCCCGCGATGCGTGAGCTTCGCGTGAAGAATGAAAAAATCAGAGAAATACAGCTATCGAGGGGTATTTATAGGGCGAGACCACGCCTATACTGGCGGGACATGACGAAATGAGCGCGAAGCGTCTTCATTCGTCATTACGTCACGCAGTGCCTTCACTCGATAGGCTGCAGCTTTTCCAGCGAGGCAGCCAATGAGCGCGCGAGCTGTTTCGCCCTTGTCTGCTTGCTGCTGCAAAAGCGTTTTGCATGATTAAAAAAATTAAGGATAATTTTTGGCTTCAATATCTCGAGGAAAGAGTGTTTCCCCATAGCGTAAGATATTACGCAGTACGAGAGATACTCTCGTAAGAGAACCGACAATGAACACAGGCATGGGATGAACTTAAATACACAGAGGAGTAACGAGAACAACAGCTGAGTGGGGATGACTGGCAGGTGCAGGAATAGGAGAAGGATGTGCAGGTGTGAGCCAAGGAGGATGATGGGACATGTAGTGAAGATGAGGACTGTGATGGGACAGACGAAGACTGTGACAATAGGCAGGCAAAAATATAATATAAAATAATCATAATAATAAAAACAAATTAATAAAATAAAAACAGGGAAGAGCGCCCCAAATCAGTCGGGGTATGTGAGCAACAATTTAAAATTGTATTCAGCAGGTCAAATATTTAAGTAATTATTCAGCATACAATTTCCCAACCACCAAAGCAATGGAATTTAATTTGCATTTACATTCAGATTTAAATATATATATATATATATATATATATATATATATATATATATATATATGCAATTTAACTTTTACAATGTTTTTTTTTATTTTTTTTTTTTTAATAAGCTCATGGGATCATTATTTAATCTAAACTCATGTCTGGAACAACACAAATTTTAATTTGGCGCGGTGAGCTAAATGCTAATTAGCACATTTTAAAAAAAACACTAAAGTTTGATTTTGATATCTATCTATAAATAATTAGAAGGTAATGGCCGTATTGTTTTGTCGACCGTGCTGAAGCGGCGTATTGTTGCTATGACTACCTCTAACTAACTTCCGAATCTAACCTGGGTGTTTATTGTAAGGTTTGAAACCCCGGCTGAAACGTATGTAAAAGAAAATTAAAATATATATAATAAATATATACCCCGCACCTTTGTTTGTACTCTGGGGTTGTTTGAAACCTCCTCATAATGCTGTAGGATCAGTTGTTGATGGCAGAGGGTGGAGGCGGTTGGATGCAGAGAGAGAGAGAGAGAGAGAGAGAGAGAGAGAGAGAGAGAGAGAGAGAGAGAGAGAGAGAGAGAGGAGAGAGAGAGGGCTACGATACGGAGCAGCACACACATATACACACATAGACACACACACACACACACACACACACACACACACACACACACACACCACATCACATCAGAGGCTGAATTCAAAGCAGTCAGGACCACCTCGCTCTCTCTCTCTCATCGCGGAGGTTTGTAAATGTTCGCTCCTCGCATGCTCTCTTTTCTCCATCCTTTTGATCAGACTCGGCGCGATGTTGCCATTGAATGCTGCATGTTCCAGATGCTGAACGCACTCGGCGATGGAGAGGGTTGGGCACGCAGGGTAAGGCGTGAGCTGCCAGTTTCAGCTCCATGTTTGTAAGAAAAGGGCAAGTGAAATGTGAGTTGTCAGGTGCTTTGAGAGATGCCTTGTGTGTTTTCAGGTAGCTAAGCGGTAGAGGCAGAAGCGCGAGCGACGTGCATGATGAGAGAGAGAGAGAGAGAGAGGAGAGAGAGAGAGAGAGAGAGAGAGAGAGAGAGAGAGAGAAGAGAGAGAGAGGAGAGAGAGAGAGAGAGAGAGAGAGGAGAGAGAGAGAGAGAGAGAGAGAGACGACAATACAATATGCGCAGGTGCAGCAATTGATGAATCTGCCAGCTGATGGACTGCATGATTGCATTGTATACCGGTGGAGGGCAAGGCCGAAAACAACTGAATAAGATAGACCTACATGATTCTACTGTTAATGTTTTCTAGTACAGTGAGACTGAGCTTCTCTGATGTACAGTGGGTGTTTGAGAAACCAGTATCTGTCTACAATTGCCTTGAGCTCTAGTACAGTATAGCTGGTATATACAGTAGGAGGACAGCTCCTTTCCTATATTACTGTCCATTGGTTCATTATGTAATTCATCAAACATGAACACTTAAAACATCTAACTGTCCTTAAATGAAAACGTAGGAAAGAGTTTATAATTTGATTATGGTTACATGAGTTTATCAGAGCTAAAGTAACAGGCTGTGTATTTAGTGACTGACATATTCTGAGACAAACTGTTTAATGCAAAACTCCTACGGCCCCTACGTGTATAATAGAAATCGTGAGAGTAACGTCTTAATTTCAGCTTCAAATTCTTTAATGTGCTTCTGTGAGCCATGAGACAGATATCAACTTAAATGAGGCGTACATGTTTTTATGAATTTTAACCATAACCAATATAGTAGTGTTTAATTTGTACAATAAAAATCTGATTCAAATTGGCAGGAATTTAGGCTATCTTATCATGTGCACATGAATTAATTTGTTAATGTTTATATCTGGGGTTGCTGAGAACCCAAACATAAGTATTGCAATATTTTTTAAGCATGTCATCAAGATGAAATTTAGTTCATAATCAGTTCTCATTTATAAAATTCTGAAAACCTGATACCTCAGTTACAGTGATTATGTTATGAGCTATTCAAATCGCTTTTGCATGCAGCACGACATGTTTTTATATGCGTATCTCTAGCTTTCAAAAGAATTCGCCCTGATTGTACATAGCAAATGCACATTACTATTTCTTACTTTTGGCTTCAGGCAAGAATGGGAAGTAGGCCTAACCCTTGACCATTATTCATGTGCTGTGAGAGTGAAAAGAAGAGATAAAAAGAGCGAAAGAGAGAAAGGATGCATGAAATGGATGTATAGTAGAGGAACAGATAAGATCACGTTATTTCTGCTTCAGAAAACGTGTTGAAAATTGGATTGGCTATGCTGCAATTTAGATTGGCTATGCGGCTTGATGTTTACTGGACGTTATAGCGTTCAAACTGTCATGCAACTTTGCAAAAAGCAAAGTACAGTGGCGCATGCACCATTTTCCTTGATTGCTTTTAATGCCTAGTGCATATTCATGTGATATTTTTGGATAATAGCCTATTTAACTGATTTTTATGCTAAAGAGCAACCGGATTTTAAAATGTGAGAAACTTTGAACATTTATTTAAAGCTAATTTGTTCATTTTGTGCCACTAGCGTCACTGAACAGAGTTAGCCTAGCCTAGACTAGAATTGGTCTGCCTGCTGTTTTGAAAGTATTTTAAAACCAATAAAGGGGAAATTCAGACATTCAGACATAAAGTTGATTCATGACTGTTTAAGTCAGTCATATGGACACATCTGTCCACCAGCACGAGTGTAAGGTGAGGTGTTGTTTGTGACAGGTGTGGAGTGGCGGTTTTGAAGCCTCCGCTGTGTGTTTGGTACTGAGAGACGTCAGGAGAGGTCTAGCTGCAGGGGAGAATTCAAGTGCTGAATTATTTATAGCTGTGTCCAACCTCCATCAAATTGCATTGTGAGGCTTTATGATCATATTCCTTTTTGCAGGCTATGGTTCTGCTGTCACCGCTGAAATGCCCTAAATTTCTCAGAATTGTGATAAAACAGCTGCTAAACAAAACCCAACAGCCAATAGGTGTGAAGTGACAGCTTGCCAGAAGCTTTTGTCTCTTTTGTGATTATTGATAAACGGTTTTTGGAAATTTCAAAAGATATTTTTTCCTTCAGATAATCCTTTAATTAGCACGACTAGTTTTTGCATGCGATAAACACAACACAACACTGACGGAAATCTAACGCTAAAGTATAAAGCTTGGTCTGCACCTGGTCTGATTTTATGAACTAGATGTGTTACCGTGTCAAGCTGTGGAAAGATGTCGGAGAGGTTAAAAAGACCTTTAATCTGGCTAAATGGTCTGAAGATAATGCTCTTTGGGTGAAATGCTTGCAGCAAGTATTTCAACTGAAAGCTTATCTCTCTTCCCCAGATTTCTAAACTCCTCTGCATGGTTAGCCACTTGGCAGACACATACAAACACCAAACACACTTCAGACTCAAGGAAGAGGCATGATTTAGGTGAAACGGACAACCTATGGGTCAACAGCTATGTGATACTTTTAAAAGTAATGCATTACAAAATTGCGTTACTCACTGAAAAAGTAACTAACTGTGTTACTTAGTTACTTTTTATGGAAAGTAATGTTACGTTTTGCATTACCAACACTGGTCAACTTGAGTCTGAGGTATTGTGAATATAGAATATAGATTTTTATAAACTTTTAAAATCAAAAACCATTTCCTGGCCCCAATGAAGATTATTCTGCCCAAGAAAATCCGGAAAAACCATCTGTCTGACACGTAAAGCAATACCTATTTCATAATGCATAAATTATAATCTCTTTGCACAGGTGGTCCAGTGTTTCACAGTATGAATTATACAAATTTATTCTGGCATTTTTACAAGATTTACACACAAAAATATTGTGTGCGTTCAGCACAACTGTTTATTTTTTATAGTCAGGCCCATCTGTTTGCAATGCACAGACCTGGTTTTGAATACAGCAATATGGAAAGTGTGAATCAGGTGTTAAGCAGTGCAGTCAACAACAATGCAGTAATGTGTATATGACATGCTAACTTTAATGTGACAAGAGCTAATTGGCCCCCATTGGAGAGGGTGCTTCCCATGACCTCTTGTGTGAGCCCAACCCAGCACGCAATGATAGGCTTTGACACTTACATAGCAGGAGCTCAGTTGGAGTAGCTGCAGACCCCCTTCCTGAAATCAAGTGTCCTCAACTGCTCTCACGCAGCAGGGGGTGTAATAATAATATGCTGGCTTAAGTGGGTCAATGTTGACTCTACATACATTACCGGAAAATATCAGAATTTTCTTCAGAGACAGTGATGCCCACCCAGGGGTATAGACTGTACTTTGGTTGTGCACTGAAAGGGGCTTTATTTGCTTTGTTAAACCTATAAAACAGAAATTACAACTTACTGTATACAGTGAGTTATAACATTATAATCATGCTCAAAGTTAAATAAACACTCAATGACAGCATTTTACAGTGGACAAAGTGTGTAAATGATACTTAAAGACACAGACAGATGTGCTTTCTATTTTGGTGGCATGCTTGCAAAGTCTATAGAAAAAGAGTGAAAGTCTTTAGAAATCATATGTAGATATAATTATGATCCCATAGTGACTTTAAGTTTATGCAACAATAACACTAATTACTATAATTCATAATACATTTCTTACCTTACATCTTTCTTGTCTTCAAATCGCGTTCTTCTTCTTCTGAGGTAAATCCATTGTAAACTCACGGCGTGGTCAAATTAAAAATAATGAGCAAGCGTTTGAGAAACTGGACATCTTATTGGTTTTATTATAATCATATATTATTTTTTTAATTACAGTCAAAACATTGTTTTTTTATATTTATATTGTACTTTTTTTCAGCCAATACATTAATGTCTAGCTATACAGACCCTATGTGGTTTTCTGAGACATTGAAAAATGTATTGCTGCTACCCTGATAGACCTCTGAGGATGCCTTTTCATCGGGCTCTGTGGCATTACATTTATTCTGCAGTGTTTTCGTGATATAGCACTGGACCTGCAAAACAGGACACATGGTTTCCACACACTCTGCACTAGGTCTGTGTTTTGGTGTGCTAATAAATGCAGATTCCCTGCAAAATGATTCCCGGCATGATTTATTAACACATGCTGAGAATGAACAGATTGCTTTCCTGCTTCTGTGTGTTGGGATGGATCTATAGTATTGTAGCCAGGCCCCATGCCCTATATTTAATCTAATTGTGAATGGTGCTTTTCTGTCAGAATCGCTTTGTAAACCAGGCAGAGCTGCTCAGAGTTTAACCTAATTACCCTTCATGTCCTGCCTTCCTGTATCCCTCCCACATCCCCCCTTTTGCGGAAAGTGTATCAGTTCCTTATTTACTGTCCAGACTAGTAGGTTGAAATCATTTGGTTTGCTGTTACAGTTGTGTAATCAGTGCTTTTATTTTTTATGTTATGACAATTATACAAAATTATGGCATATGGTTTAAAGATTTTGTGCTGGCAGACTTCCAGGCTCCAGATTGTGTGCATGATTTCATACTTCTACATGATAATTTGGCATTTTTTTATCAAGTAATAATTGAAGCGCAATGTGGGATTGGCAAACTCAGCAGAAATGTCACAGAATAAATGTAACTGGTCTAAGTGAATGTCTTGCCATAGGCATCATGGACATACAACTCAACCGAAAAATATTGTTAATTTCAGGCTTGTCTCTGGCTGCAAATGTCAGGAACGATTATGTTAATAACTTAATTTCAGCATGAAAATGATTCATATATGTTCTTTATCATTTGCATTTTATTGCTTTACTCATGATAAACATTTTTGTTTTCATCTTGAAATTCGTTTTATAGTTTGAAACAGTAATTATTGGTCATTTGTAATGGTGTAAACCTCAAAACATTTCTTTGTAAATGTCAGGCATGTTTATTACCCTCAGGTACATGGCGTTCTTGCAGCTTTGGGTTTTTATTAAAACCAGGAAAACATCCTTGTTTTAGGGGACACAAAATAAATGGGACAGATCTACTCACCCATTATTTTCTCCGCAGTGCGACCTAATAGAACTTCTCTCCTAAACAACTGGGACAAGTTGTAATCCTACAGTGTAATTGCAAAATTACCATTGATCACACAATACTATGCTACTTTATGGTGCTAAACTGATTGGATGGTTAGAATACAAACAGCTTCCCTTGTTTTTTGTTATTTTAGAGTATGCATAAATAATACTGGTCTATAAAAAGGCTAATTTAAAAGGTATTATGCTGCCTTCACAGGCTATCAGAAATTTCCTATTTCCCAGTTCTGAATCATGAAGGACACCAGGGTTATTCTTGCCTATATATTGGGAAAATCTTATTAAAGCCAAAATTATATTTAGAGTCCCATTTACTGACAACCATATAAACAATAGGCAGCTATAGATAGTCAGCTTGCTGACAATTCTGAAATTTTTAAGTCAAATACAGGCCATTTTCGCTGAGTATAAAACATTCAATATGCTTCAAATTATTATTCATGTATGTAAATATGCACTACTTTAACAACAAGACAAGGCATAGCTGTTGTGGAAAAAACTAATAAAGAATACTATTAACAGCAGCAGATGTTCTTCCCTCCTCTGTTTTAAGTTTATGACATGCCCAACTAGGGAACTTGGGTGCAGTGTCGTCAGTAGCGGGGCGAAAGTTACCCCCACCCCAGGACTGTTTTGCCGCTTAGTTATGTGCATCCTGTCTCAGTTAGAACTTCCTTGTCATTCTTCTTGTCCCAGTTAAAATCCTCTATATTCAATTTAATTAAATTTCCAACCATATCAGTGTCACTTTAACTTAATGACCATGATAAACAGAGGAGCTAAATACACTAGGTGACAAACTCAAATTGCAAACAGGTGTGCTCTAATTGGGAACATAATGAATAACCATGACAACTGATGAATGACGTGCAAACAGGAACATGGGCAGATGGCAACAAAGAGAAACATAATAAGAGTCCATGAAAATTAGACTAAAGCTAAACTGAACCTCCAGATAGGCGCAGCCCCGCGCCGTAACAGATCGACAGAGGGACAGGGAGGGTGGGGTCTCTGGAGGCTGACGAGGGGCTGGCGAAGAACCAGAACTAGGCAAGAAGAACCAGGGTGGACGAGATGGTGTAAGTACCCCTAGAGCAGAAATGGAGTATCTGACAGTGGAAGGAACCAGGGAGGAGGTGATTGCAGGGTGGAAAAGATGGACGCCAAGAGCACAGGTGGAATGAAGGCCCATGGCAGAATCGATGGTGGGAGGAGCCAAGGCAGAGTTAGTGGTCCAAGACTTGGTCTTGAGACCCTAGTTGAGCCGAGAGTCTAAAGGGAGGGGTGACAATGGATGTTCGGGAGGGCAGTGCTGACGAGCTGCCAAAGTGGAACATGGAGGTTCTAGGTGAAGCTGAAGCGCGGAGGAAAGCTTGAAAATCTGTGGTGCAGGCAGGGCGATATCTGACCAAGGTGGAGCCGGTGGGACGAGGAAGCATGGTGGAGCCAAGGAGACAACGGTCCCTGGTGGAGCGAAGGGAGGGTGAAGCCAAGGCAGAGTTGACTGCTCGATGGGATGAGTTGGAGCTACAGGCCTGGAGGTCTAATGTGGCACACAGTAGTCGACACATCTTGCCTTGAGCTGGCAAACTAGCAGTCTAACTAGCAGACTAGCAGTCTTTGAGCTGGGCAAGGCCAGCAGCGATGTAGGCTTAGGAGTAGGTGGAATCAGGTGGATGCTGTCATCCTCTTCAAAGTGTTCTCTATTTCCCACTGGCTCGTAGGTCGAAGTCGACACACCTGGTCAAACTGGGCTTCTACTTTCGGCTCTGGGACAGACGTGGCCTCACGCTCGGGCTTCATTGTGGGCATTGACATTGGTCCATGGCGGGCATCAGCATGGTCTCCAGCTCTGCGTTGGGCTTGGGTTCCTCTCCTGCGGTGGGCGAGTGCTCTGGCTCTGCAGTGGTCATTAGCTGGCATCAGCTGAGGGTAGACACACTGCAGACATCAGAGGATTGCTTTTCTCCATATTTGGAAGTTCCAGAGAGCTATAATAATTCACCCCGGTCAAATAAAGAGACTTTAGTGTCTCATTGTTAAAGTCTGCTTTTGCAGCCAGTTGATTACTTCATTTTCCAGCGTTCTGCTCTGTGTCACGCATAGTTGAGTATGAAGACTGTGAGCTCTAAAGTGTGCACTATAGAAGCGGACCTTTCTTTTATGTTGTCCGTGTTCAAGTCCGTGTTTCACGGACTGTGCTCAGACATCAGCAGAGATGAGAAAATTATACAGACTATGATTTATCCCTGCACATCATTTTTCTTTAATAACGTGCCCTCACAATCTTTAATCAAAATAAATTCCCCTCCCTCTTGCAGGGACATCTCTTTTCTGATGATGTCTTTACAGGCGTCAGGACGGGACAACCTGTCAATAGCATGAGATCTCAGCAATAGAGAACCACAACCATCAAATCAATTCCTGATAGACAAAATCAAGTCCTGCCCTACATTTTTCACATTTCAAGAAGCTTTTCACTTAGTTATATGTCATATGGAAGAAAAGACTATCGCAACTTCCATTTCATAGGGACATTAATCCACAGTCTGTCTGGAATGAACAAACACAAAAAACAGAGTGATACAGATCTGTGTGGTGTGTATTCATAGTTCATCAAGAAACAAGAAAATATGATGAGCATGCTGATATTTCCTCAAGGTTTTGATGCTATTGTCTCTCCCTTTTGCTTTCAAGGCATCTTTGTGGATAAGAAACTGTCTGTCAGAAAGGTTTTAGAGTTTTAATGTGTTTTAAAGTTGTGTATCTGCACTCAGTCCTCCCTTCAAGCTGAAAGCTCTAGGGTTGTCGGGAAAGTCAGGAATCTTTCCTTGTCCATATCTATTGATTTGAACAGCCCCCAGGCATCTTTTACCTGAGTCATTAAGCTGTGGGTGAAGGTAGCTTGCAATAGGCTTAATGGATGCAATCTGGGACCATGTGTATCACTCCTAAATGCCTGTCCTTGAAAGGATCTGTAAGAAAATAAGAGAGGATGCGGATAGAATCATGGAGAACTAATCTTCACTGAAGTCATTATTCCACTGCCACAGAGAAAGTGACTTGTGGGAAATCTACCAGTTACAACGTACCCGATACATTCACAGTTGTTTACTTTATTTAACAAGTTGTTCATTTGCCCAAGCAAATCAATTGATTCGTGAATGTGTGTTGAGACAAAAAATATGGGGGAAAATCTCTCACGTACAGATCTGCTGTGATCTGGCTGAAGTGTTTTCTCAACCAGGCATGTGAGAGTCTCTTATAATTGCTTTTTTTATAGGCATATTATTGCTGGTTTTTGTGGCAAAGAAATATAATAGGCCCCCAAACCCGTAAAAAGCATATTATTCTTACCAAAGCTGAAGCAATGACTTCCTCAGAGAGGTTTCCTGTACATGTGCAAAGACCATGTTTCTATTCATGCATTATTGTGTTGCATAATTGTGTAAAGTCTTTAATGGGAAGAGTAATAATTTCATGCCTGATTGGGCAAAGTCTTAGCCAGCTCCATCCATGCTTTAAGCAGCTATGTTGTTTTCCAGAGACCTTTGATTTCAAAAATCCACCACAGCATTTAGTGCAATCTGAAATTAATCGTCATATTATCGCAATGTTATTTTGTGCCATACATCAGTGAGTCTCTGTTTAGGAAATCAAACGCCCCGCAGTGATCTCGTAGTTTGCCACTGAAGTAGAGCTTACATAAGGATCCACTAATAGCTTCAGAAAGTATATGATCTCCTCTTCTTCTTTATTTTTAGTATTAAACTATACAGCTATCCTGTGCAATCATGCGTGCTTTAAGAAGATCTAAAGGAGTTTCATAATAAAAACAACTTTCAGTTTATGCTTTCAGTTAGCAAACTGTAACCTTGAGGTTTTCGTTCTAATCCCATTTATCATTTTAAAGCTCAAAGATGGATGAGATGCACAATCAGAATCAATCAGAATGTCGTTTCTCCTTGACATCTTTAAGTGCATTGTGAGATTTCAGATGACATATATACTTTTGCTGTCTTACAAATCTTCACATTCGGATGTCAGATAATTTGCATTCACCAGGACTTATGCTTGAGCTGTATAGAATATAGTTGTATAGGGGATGACAGAAAAATATTTATAATTAGATGCAAAGCAATGTATGATAATGCAAATCATTCATTGCAAATGCTTATTGCACCACATCTTTTCTCGGTCTCTCAATTCATTACACATATGAAAACACTCTAAAGACAGTTCAATTGAAGCATTTATAATGTTTGCTACATTAATACTCTGAGTAAACTGCTGTGTTGACGTGGTAGAAGCGGTTTCACAGGAGTCAGGTTGAAATGAACTGGTAAACAGCACGCAAACCCGACCTCAAGGTCACACAAGGACACTATGTGTTATGCTAATCAGACATGGTGGGTGTTATCACAGACCCATTTTGAATAGAAGATCGGCCATTGCATGTAAGGATGGGTTAGGGTTACTAATTTGTGTAAAGGTGGGCTATTTGTAGTAGACACTCATTTTTCTTTAAAGTAACACCATGTAACTTTTGCTCTCGGGGTCCCCCTACAGTTTGGAAACAGTATTGTCTTCTACTACTGTCGTAAAATCTGTCATGGTTACACCAGGGGATACACGTGCATTTGTTGACAAGCCGATACCGTCTTTATTTCTTGCGAGTTCTCACGTCTTGGGCAGACTGCCAGCGTTGCGTGTGAAATGTCTTCATCCCAGGTACATTGGCATATATTTCAGCATGTCATATGAATATAATTTCATGGGTTTTATTTTTTCAAACGCCAAAAGATCGCGTAGCTCACGTTTACAAGCCAGCGTCATTATAGTAGCCTATTGGCTACTGTTTTACATAATGGATATGCTAATTAAATTCAATGTTTGTGTGGTAGGTAATAGCCATGTATCGTCAATATTATAATATGAAGCTAGGGCCTACCATTGATGAATCTGCAAATTTGAAAAATCGATTTGCATTATAGCCAGAGGCGAGACACTTTCACCAGAAAAATAAATAAACAAACATGATTATCAGCCTGCATACATTAGGATAGTTATCCTGAAAGATTATTTTGTCCGTCTAATCATGTATTATTTACTTGCAAGAATGTAGCCCCTACCAAATTTGTACATGCCGTTTAGACGTCAGCTTCGGTCGGGCACCCCTCCTTCTCCTCCAGCGAGCGAACGCTTGACCAATATTGATCCTCGTCCGGCCTTTTATTTTGTCACTCTCCCTTTTTCTCTTTCTAGTCTTCTCCGACAAAACCTTTGCCTTCTTCGTTTTAGTTGCTGCTTCGGCCGACAACAACATACAGACGGCAAACAAACGCTAGTTGGGCTCTCACGTCAGAATTTGAGGAAGTGAGGTATGCCATAAAGCAGTCGAATTTTGTAGTTCTTTTTGTGCTCGGGTTACTACCCGAACCCAGAAGTTACGTAGTGCCAGTAAAAGCGATACAGACACTGTCAGGCTATGGCAGACGTGTCATTCAACCTATTGTAAGTCGATGTACCATCTCAAGGGTCTTGGAAATATATTATGAAGGTTGAAAAACTACATAGTGTTGCTTTAAATTTACTTGGGTGTTTTTTTTTGTTGTTGTCTTCTTGCCTAAAACAAAAAAAAAGGCATTTTAATCTCAAAGGTCTAGCTTTGTAAAAAGCAATAACAATAAATATTTTAGATGGGATGAATTTAGAGAACGTCTCAGAGAATTGCATGTCATGCTGTTTTGCTATCTATATTCATTCCCTTTTTATATTTATAGTATTTATGCATGTAACTACTGCTTTTAATTAATTTTGTGTTTGTTTAAACAGAAGTGTAGGAATATAAAAAAATATATATATTTCTACTGGGATAATACAGGAAAAACATGTTATAAAAGTAAAGAATTGTTTTAAAAGAAATTAAGCAAACAGACACTGCAGTAATTGGGGTAATCCGTCCTTTAAATTTAACAAAATGAACTTCCTTTTACTGAAGGGAGATGGAAAGATGAAGAGGCGGAGTGTGGGGGAGTATGAATGAGGCTATTGGAGCGACATAGAAGAGAGAGAGAGAGGAGAGAGAGAGAGAGAGAGAGAGAGAGAGAGAGAGAGAGAGAGAGAGAGAGAGGAGAGAGGAGAGAGAGAGAGAGAGAGAGAGAGAGAGAGAGAGAGAGAGAGAGGGGCGGTTTATCAGGACCCAGTGAGCAAGTCATTTTTTTTATTCATCGTTCAGTTAGGAATACTTCAGGAAGAACAAATCGCAAAAGTCAGTAAACTGGTAAGTGGGAGATTTATTTAAGCAAATGCATAACTGGTTGCAAACAGTTAAACACATAATGCTAGTTTGTTTAATGTTATATTATATATATATATTTATATATATATATATATATATATATATATATATATATATATTATATATATATATTATAAATATATTTGCTGTTCTTTAGTATCATGTCTTGTCTCTTAGAGTGGTTTAGCTACCATCATAGGGTTCTGGTTTGTTTTCGTTGTTCCTGTGCTGAAAACATTTTCGGATGTTTTTTAGTATTCAAAGGCTTATTAGTGCAGCTCATATTTGCTTTGAAAAGCTAAACGATTTTTTTGCATATGTTATGGTCTGGTGTCAATGTCTCAAATGTGGCAAATGACAAACCATCTCTTGCCTGCTGCAGAAAAGCAACCTTTTATAAAGTTCCAGACAACTCCTTGAGATGACATCTGCAATAACTCTGATAGCCTTAATGTCACGGTGTAGCTGGAAATATTCAGTGTGTTCCTGTAAGCAATAATTACTTTGACTTCCGTGAGTTTTCAGAACTGACTGTGAATTTATTTTGAGCACCTGCTGTGTGGGATTTGTCTAGAAGATAAATGTGCATTTATTTGCAGATATTACGACTTTTTATGGTAGCTTTGTGAAAATGGCAGCTCAAATACTAACAGATGTGATGGATGAGGTTGTATTCACAATATAGTGATCAAGTGTACTCTGAGTGTTTCTGATTGACGTTGCATGCTGATTAGGTTTTCTTCCCATTTTTCCGAAGGATTCATCAGGACACAGAAGACTGACACACTGTGGTGGAGCGGCAGAATCAGGATCACAGCAAGACTAAATGCAACATTTCCTTTAGCTGTAAGAGGACCAGATATCTGAGTGCATCATGGATTTTGTGATGAAGCAAGCGTTGGGCGGTAAGTGTCATGTTATCAAACTGGCATCGATCCA
Source organism: Chrosomus eos (assembly GCA_036326025.1). Taxonomy (NCBI): domain Eukaryota; kingdom Metazoa; phylum Chordata; class Actinopteri; order Cypriniformes; family Leuciscidae; genus Chrosomus; species Chrosomus eos. The sequence continues at coordinate 25,830,561 of CM070835.1, forward strand.
AAAGTCAAGACCAAGAATCGGATTGTATTGTTTCTATATGTTGCATTTATTTGGTTCATTATTTAACTTTCATTTGACACATGGCAGAAATTGATGACGATTAGACATTTTTCTTAACAGTAAATAATATAAATTAAATTAACAACAACCACATTTATTGATAATTAAATAATTTAAACATTAAAATTATTTTAAACGTTTTTATTAATAATACTAAAAAGTATTTTTTTAATAATATCAGTTAATTTTTCTTCATAAAAAAATATATTTCATAATTGTTGCATTTCAAATTGCCTGCTGTAAGCACAGTATATGCCTGCTATTATACATAATATTTAGGTCTATGTTTGGTTCTGATAACTATGATCAGTTTTTATATTTATATTTTATATAAATATTTATATATGTATATATTTAAAAATTGTACATGCATATTAGCATGTAACCAGGAACTGATGATTGTTTTTAAGAGATAAATTTGTATTCACTGTCAAATTTATTAATGTGCAATTAAAATTATTTATTCCATAAAAACCAACAATATGTATTGATAAGTATTAGATTAGCTGATTTAGTATTAAAATAATAGATTCATTTAGAAGTTAACAAAATATTAAATGTGGTTGCTAGTAATTGGATGGAAGACAATAATCAGAAATATCTTTTTTGAAATTCATACATTTTTAACAGTAGTAAAACATAGTTTATTTTATTAGACATTTATTTGTTGTGTGCATAGGTTATAGATTCGCACCATACCATGAACATAACTTTGTCTAAAGGTCAAAGAGACCTTAAATCAATTTCATGATTTTTTTTTATCAGCTGAGTGACTATGGGCAATAAAACGAAATGTATTTCTCCTCTTTCAATTCCCTTGAGTGGGCCGGATGTGGCAGATTGTGTGACCACACAATGACCTTCTGCGTGAGGTGTCTTTAAAAAACACAGATTGTCTTTTCACTGCACGTCATATTTTACACAGTTCCTTTGGTGTTCCACATGGATGAGGCCAAGATGTCAGATTGTGACTATGAATTGTGAAAAGTAAAATGAAATATGAAAGAAATGTTTCGTGTAGCACTTTTAATATATCAAGAAAGCATTGATATGTAAATGTGCTCTGAATTTGATCATGAAGTCTAAAATCTTTACCAAATGTAGTGATTTTTTCTATGATAGCAGCATAGGCCGTATACAACGACATAGTTTAAATTCTGCTCCATAGTTCTGAGGTAATGAAGCATGATTTACTCATGAAAATCATCCATTATTAAACAGACTTTCCCTAGCTAGTTTTTCTCAACCCTTGCAAATTATTCAGAAGCATATAGAATTTCTTCAAGATCCTACAGAGAAGTCACCCCACGCTGCCCTCCGCGTTCAACAGACTGTAAAAAACAGTTTATGTTTGTTGTCTGTTGGTGTGAAAGACTTTTATTAAAGAAAGATGGAAAACAGAAAAAGGCATACAATGTAATAAAAATGTGCTTCAGGACAGCTATGCTTATTAATGGATAGGGCTGTAGCGTTCATGTGGTATCATAAGAGAGCATAATCACACAAAATATCTCCAGATAGACTCGCCAACCTCTTATTAATCATTCTCAGAATCTCTTCTCCTGATATTTTATGCAAGATATTTGTTTTTGAGGCTTTATTAAAGGCTAGCAGTGCTTCTAAAATACAAGTGACCTATTTTACTACTACTACTTTACCGTTATAAAAGAACGTAATTAATATGCTAATTTCATAAGCTCTGATAAGTCACATATCATTAAGAATTAGCCTTTTTCCAGAGATACTGGAATACAGTTCGGCCGCTGCTCCATTGTTATCCAGAGCCCAGATTTGCTCTTCCATCCATAACCATCACTGCTGTTCCTGCCAAGCGCTTTGATGTAAAGCCATGAAGAATCTGATAGAGGGAAGCAGTTCTTTTGTTATGTTAACCACCCTCTGTGTGGCTTTAAACTTGACAACAGAACTACATTCAGTGGCCTACATCTTGCTTTAAGCTCTCAGGAAGCGGCAATTGCTTTGTGTTTGTAGAACAATTCATGACATGAAAATCTGAAGAATGTTTCAATCTTAATGCTGTGTACCATGTCATTTTTTAAATACTTTGTCATATGTCAGTTTAATATGCAGAGACAATTATAATTAAAACATCTGTGGATTTATTTCCCCATAAAGAGTAGCACTGTGGCTGTTTATCATTATCAAAACATTACTCTGTTTGTTTGAGTATCCCGACAACAGCAACATTGGCTCCACCAATTGGGTGAGTTTAAGGGCAAGGCTATCGGTTTGATCGACCAATGGCAGAAAGGAGGAGTGTTCATTAACCTTTTTTTTTTTTTAAATCATAATTTTAACATTTTGTTTGGTAGCACAAAAATTATACCCTAAGAGGCCATTCAATCAGAAGGCGTTTTTACATTCCACTGCGCTATTTTTCCTGTAAACATGCACTAGACAGACATGTTTGTCCATGTTGTGCTCATTTCTCATGTCTTTTGCAGCCTTTCGTGAGTGACACTGCATTCTAAAAATGTAGCGTTAAGTTAAAGGTGCTGTATGTAATCTATGTAGTATTTTGAAAACCCTGGGTTGGAATTTGGCGGTAAACACAGCGTATAGCAGCCATGAAAGCCAACAAACAAACTCAGAGATCGCAGATTATACTCGATTAAAAAGCAACGCGACTAGCACTTAGACGCTTAAAAAAGTTAATAAAGAGATCGTAAAACTAATCCATATCTAACTTCATTGGTTCTTGCTGAAGCTCAAACGTGCTGCGTAACACGAGAATGAACCTCATTGGTTCTTGCTGAAGCTCAAACGTGCTGCGTAACACGAGAATGAACTCATTGGTTCTTGCTGAAGCTCAAAGTGCTGCGTAACACGAGAATGAACCTCATTGGTTCTTGAAGAAGCTCAAACGTGCTGCATAACACGAGAATGAACCTCATTGGTTCTTGCAGAAGCTCAAACGTGTTGCGTAACATGAGAATGAACCTCATTGGTTCTTGAAGAAGCTCAAACGTGCTGCGTAACACGAGAATGAACCTCATTGGTTCTTGCTGAAGCTCAAATGTGCTGCGTAACACGAGAATGAACCTCATTGGTTCTTGAAGAGGCTCAAACGTGCTGCGTAACACGAGAATGAACCTCATTGGTTCTTGTGAAGCTCAAACGTGCTGCGTAACACGAGAATGAACCTCATTGGTTCTTGAAGAGGCTCAAACGTGCTGCGTAACACGAGAATGAACCTCATTGGTTCTTGAAGAAGCTCAAACGTGCTGCGTAACACGAGAATGAACCTCATTGGTTCTTGAAGAGGCTCAAACGTGCTGCGTAACACGAGAATGAACCTCATTGGTTCTTGAAGAGGCTCAAACGTGCTGCGTAACACGAGAATGAACCTCATTGGTTCTTGAAGAGGCTCAAACGTGCTGCGTAACACGAGAATGAACCTCATTGGTTCTTGCTGAAGCTCAAACGTGCTGCGTAACACGAGAATGAACCTCATTGGTTCTTGCTGAAGCTCAAACGTGCTGCGTAACACGAGAATGAACCTCATTGGTTCTTGAAGGCTCAAACGTGCTGCGTAACACGAGAATGAACCTCATTGGTTCTTGTGAAGCTCAAACGTGCTGCGTAACATGAGAATGAACCTCATTGGTTCTTGAAGAGGCTCAAACGTGCTGCGTAACACGAGAATGAACCTCATTGGTTCTTGATGAAGCTCAAACGTGCTGCGTAACACGAGAATGAAGCTCATTGGTTCTTGCTGAGCTCAAACGTGCTGCGTAACATGAGAATGAACCTCATTGGTTCTTGCTGAAGCTCAAACGTGCTGCGTAACACGAGAATGAACCTCATTGGTTCTTGCTGAAGCTCAAACGTGCTACGTAACACGAGAATGAACCTCATTGGTTCTTGAAGAGGCTCAAACGTGCTGCGTAACACGAGAATGAACCTCATTGGTTCTTGCTGAAGCTCAAACGTGCTGGTAACACGAGAATGAACCTCATTGGTTCTTGAAGAGGCTCAAACGTGCTGCGTAACACGAGAATGAACCTCATTTGTTCTTGCTGAAGCTCAAACGTGCTGCGTAACATGAGAATGAACCTCATTGGTTCTTGCTGAAGCTCAAACGTGCTGCGTAACACGAGAATGAACCTCATTGGTTCTTGAAGAGGCTCAAACGTGCTGCGTAACATGAGAATGAACCTCATTGGTTCTTGCTGAAGCTCAAACGTGCTGCATAACACGAGAATGAACCTCATTGGTTCTTGCTGAAGCTCAAACGTGCTGCGTAACACGAGAATGAACCTCATTGGTTCTTGTGAAGCTCAAACGTGCTGCGTAACACGAGAATGAACCTCATTGGTTCTTGCTGAAGCTCAAACGTGCTGCGTAACATGAGAATGAACCTCATTGGTTCTTGCTGAAGCTCAAACGTGCTGCGTAACACGAGAATGAACCTCATTGGTTCTTGAAGAAGCTCAAACGTGCTGCGTAACACGAGAATGAACCTCATTGGTTCTTGCTGAAGCTCAAACGTGCTGCGTAACACGAGCATGAACCTCATTGGTTCTTGCTGAAGCTCAAACGTGCTGCGTAACACGAGAATGAACCTCATTGGTTCTTGCTGAAGCTCAAACGTGCTGCGTAACACGAGAATGAACCTCATTGGTTCTTGAAGAGGCTCAAACGTGCTGCGTAACACGAGAATGAACCTCATTGGTTCTTGCTGAAGCTCAAACGTGCTGCGTAACACGAGAATGAACCTCATTGGTTCTTGCTGAAGCTCAAACGTGCTGCGTAACACGAGAATGAACCTCATTGGTTCTTGAAGAAGCTCAAACGTGCTGCGTAACACGAGAATGAACCTCATTGGTTCTTGAAGAAGCTCAAACGTGCTGTGTAACACGAGAATGAACCTCATTGGTTCTTGAAGAGGCTCAAACGTGCTGGGTAACACGAGAATGAACCTCATTGGTTCTTGCTGAAGCTCAAACGTGCTGCGTAACACGAGAATGAACCTCATTGGTTCTTGCTGAAGCTCAAACGTGCTGCGTAACACGAGAATGAACCTCATTGGTTCTTGCTGAAGCTCAAACGTGCTGCGTAACACGAGAATGAACCTCATTGGTTCTTGAAGAAGCTCAAACGTGCTGCGTAACACGAGAATGAACCTCATTGGTTCTTGAAGAAGCTCAAACGTGCTGCGTAACACGGGAATGAACCTCATTGGTTCTTGAAGAGGCTCAAACGTGCTGCGTAACACGAGAATGAACCTCATTGGTTCTTGAAGAAGCTCAAACGTGCTGCGTAACATGAGAATGAACCTCATTGGTTCTTGAAGAAGCTCAAATGTGCTGCGTAACACGAGAATGAACCTCATTGGTTCTTGAAGAAGCTCAAACGTGCTGCATAACACGAGAATGAACCTCATTGGTTCTTGCTGAAGCTCAAACGTGCTGCGTAACACGAGAATGAACCTCATTGGTTCTTGCTGAAGCTCAAACGTGCTGCGTAACACGAGAATGAACCTCATTGGTTCTTGAAGAAGCTCAAACGTGCTGCGTAACATGAGAATGAACCTCATTGGTTCTTGAAGAGGCTCAAACGTGCTGCGTAACACGAGAATGAACCTCATTGGTTCTTGAAGAAGCTCAAAACGTGCTGCGTAACATGAGAATGAACCTCATTGGTTCTTGCTGAAGCTCAAACATGCTGCGTAACAATGCGAGGACTGTTATGTCAACTCAAGGTGTCGTAGACATACACACGCAGACAGTTAAAGGCCACTTAAAGAGTACACTCTCACTCCCTTCCCTTTCAGTGTCCTGAGTGTCATACGGAAGCAATTAAACACATGTGAAGGTAATGCGTAGACCTTGACGCTGGATTTCAAATGCACACTCATGCATAATAAATGACTACCTTTAATAATAAATGAGTGTACAGTTGCTTGTAGAGACACATTACGCAAAGCCATTATGCAAATGATTAATGACTTAAAGCAATAGTACAGCATTTGCAACCAAATCTTCCAGCATGTTCCTGAGTCTGTCTGTACTAATTTTCAAAAACAGCTGTGCTCTGCATTTTAAAACGTATAGTTGAAGTGGACATCTAGCTACATGCAAACATGGCCATTGCTTAAAAGCATTTATTGCTGCATTTCAGATAATAACCTGTGGCTGTTGTTTGCTGAAACCGAAACATGATGTCAAATACACAGCGTGATAGGTAGATTCACACCATTTAAACAGATGGCAGCGAGAGGAGTGGCGCATGCATCATTCTGGTGTCTCGGTTTGCCTTCATCATTTTGGCTCAGTATATCATCATATTAGGAGATTTTGCAGTGGAATTTGTGTTTTTGAAGTCTCTTATGCTCTCCAAGGCTGATCAAAAAGACAGTAAAAAGTGTTCTACTTGATGAATTTGAAATGTGATTTATTCCTGTGATGACAAGGATGAATTATTAGCATCATTACTCCAGTCTTCAGTGTCATATGATCCTTCAGAAATCATTCTATGCTGATTTGCTCAAGAAACATTTTTTATTATTATCAATGTTGAAAACATTTGTACTGCTTAATATTTTTGTGGAAACCATGATACATGTTCCCTTTCGAAAGGGAACTCCACAATACGTCATCGACGCTATGGGGAAACGCCTCAGGCGTGACAGGTGTCTGAAATCACTATCAAATCACGTCAATCACATTGACCGGCGACAGCCCGTGAATCATTATTGTGAATGATTAGCGTGCGACCTGGAAGCATATAAGGGCGCCTTGCAAACATGACAAATCACCTTTTCGTCTTCAGGGACTGTCTGTTTGTAATTGCTACTCAAAGAAACGGTAGGAGAATTTATGAAATGCACAGCAAGCTGTGTGTTTCCTGCCTGGGAGAAGAGCGCGCACGGGAGATTCTCGTGGGAATCCTCTGTGCGAACTGTGAGCGTTTCTCATTTTAAACGCTCCGCTCTCGTCTGACCCTCTTCTCGAGTGAAGGGGGTTTAATGCCTGGTCCAGGTCCCGCTCGTGCCGAGGCAGAGCTGCGATTTGCATAGTGGGCTCCCAGATAGATATGCAGAGCTGGGTGGAGCGCACCGCCGGCAGGCTGAATAGCTGCCATGGCGACATGCGAGAGGAGAGATCGCTCGCGGTAAATTCGACGATCGTTTTCTCCCCAGCCTGAAATTCCACCAGCTCAGGTGAGCCTTCCATTCCTTCCTGATCTTCACACTGAGATCTATAGGGCATGGAAGAGCCCATACTCTGCCTGTATTTACCGACATCAGCGGGTTAGTTTCACTGATGTTGAGGGGATCGCAGAGCATGCATGTGTCCTTGTTTAAGTCGTTTGCGCCTCTCGTGCGCCCCCTCCATGGAGGAATAGGGCGCAGAGGCGTGACTCCCGCAAGAAGGATCCGAGGGAGGTTATCCAGCACAACCACACACAGGGTCGCTGATGGATAATTCCCCGGAGGGCTTCACTACATCACAGCCCTCTCCTCTCTTCTTAATCCCCAGACGTTCATTACATCAGGCCTGGGGCTGGGCCTGTGATAAAATGATTTTCTATGGCCCGCCTAGGCTTGGTAGTAGTAACGCCTCTTTCAGGCATGTATAGTGGGAACCCCAGGTTCATAATGAACTATCTGGCGATTCTTCACTCCGCACGCCGCAGGTGAGCTGACTGGTCTTTTTTAGAGTCATTTTTGTGTGAATTAAAATTCCGAAATGTATCTCTCTACAGACCTCGTTCCCTGTATAGAGCTATGGGGTCATGTCAAGGTAATAAGGTAAGAACTTTATTGGATTATCAGGGCCCTGAAGTTCCCCATTAGGTGGCCAGAGCGATAATTATGTTAGCCTTCGGGCTGTTAGCCACCTTAGGGTAGAGTAGCTGGTCTCTCTCTTTTAGTATGTTCTACTTAGAGTGTTGACTGATGCTAGAGCTTCAGATAGATCTTATGTCCGGCCCATTGGACCGTTTGAGTATTTCGCCCCTTGAGCTCTGTTTGAGTGTTCATTAGGCTGAGCGATCCTGCAGCCCTTTCTATGGAATAATACAGACTATATTCCTTGTTAGGCTGTGGCTCCTCCGAGCCCTCAGATAGATCTTTGCTTGGAGGCTGGCCCTCACCAGGGCCACCTCTGTAGCTGGCCTAGGCTGTGTCAGGGATATTAGAGGCGTTCTGCTAAAATTAGCATTTCTTCCTCTGACCCTTCACTTTGTGAATGTAGGTTTCTTGCATCCCTGTATAACAGCCTCCTCCCTTGGGAGTCGTTAGGCCAAGGCCCGCCCCCTTCTCTGCATTCTGGGGGTGACTAGAGTAATGCAGCGTGGTGCAGAGGATGGTTTATAAGGACATGGTAGGCCTCAACAGGCCTCCGTGGTATATATGTCTTTTTTGAGCCAGGGTTAGGCCGTCTTTCGTTTCAAAACAAGAACGAATAAGACTGGGTCTCCTGCCAGACCTGCAGTGCAGAACTGGCCTACGGTTTTAGGCCGCCAGTATAGGCTTTACTCACCTCGCTGAGCCACTGCTCGAGCGCTGGGTTGTAGGTGGTTGGCTTTCTTTCAAGCCCCACTCCCCTAGGTTGAGCACAGATGCATTTCTGTCACCCCTAGAGCCGCTGGCAGGCCCGCACCCTGATAACTTCAGGGTGAGGTGTGAGTGTTCCCCTGTGATACAGGGTAGGTCTGAGCACTTCACTCCCGGTTCTGTTTCATCCTACCTCGCACCACTATGGCTCGGGTCGAGTATGAAGTAAAGCTTTCAACTTCTTTGGTCGAAGTATGCTCCCCTGAAGCCAGAGCATTGCCTGAGCTGACGCCCATGCATAGATGGTAGGCCCCTCACTATCTGGGGCCTCCATTGAGGCAGAGTGGCGTACGTTGTACTCCCCTTGCTTTAAGGGTGCTAGCTCTCTTGCTGAGTACACTGCCATGGGTAATGTGATTAGGCACCATGATGCTGTAGGCGCTGTGTAACAGCTTATCTGCCAACAAGGGCTGTGCCATCAGGTAGTAGGCCCCAGCAGGCCTCCTTGACTGGCAGCCCCCGTGAGGGCACTGTAGGCTAGCCTACTTCTAATCGAGGTTGGCCTTGGTGTTTCGGCAGTCGACTCACCGACAGGTAGTAGGCCTTAATCAGGCCGCCTTAGGAGGTGAGTCTCAATGTTGTAGGGACATATTTTTAGCCGCTACCAGGTAGCTAGCCGTATTAGGCCTCCTGTGTGTGGGCCCAATAGTTTATGTTGGTGTAGTATGTTCCCAACATTGTCTCTTTGTAGCAGAATGTACTTGCTATCAGCTAGTAGGCCCAACCAGGCCTCCCTGATAGGCGAGTCCCCAGCTGGCTGGCCCTGTAAGGCCGCCTCAGTGCAATCACCCAGTCTCAGTGACCAGTTGCTATCAGGTAGTAGGCCTCACCAGGCCTCCCTGAAGTAGAATACTGCGGTTATCAGGTAGAAGGTCTCACCAGGCCTCCCTGAAGGTGAGCTCCCACATTTCCTGTGGTTATCAGGTAGTAGGCCTCACAGGCCTCCTTGATGGTGAGCTCCCACATTCCCTGTGGTTATCAGGTAGTAGGCCTCACCTGACCTCCCTGAAGTTGAATTCCCACATACTATGGTTTTCAGGTAGAAGGCTTCAACAGGCCTCCCTGAAGTTGAATTCCCACATACTGCAGTTATCAGGTAGAAGGCCTCACCAGGCCTCCCTGAAGGTGAGCTCCCACATTTCCTGTGGTTATCAGGTAGTAGGCCTCACAGGCCTCCTTGATGGTGAGCTCCCACATTCACTGTGGTTATCAGGTAGTAGGCCTCACCAGGCCTCCCTGAAGTTGAATTCCCACATATATGGTTTTCAGGTAGAAGGCTTCATCAGGCCTCCCTGAAGGAGAATTCCCACATACTGCGGTTATCAGGTAGAAGGCCTCGCCAGGCCTCCCTGAAGGTGAGCTCCCACATTCACTGTGGTTATCAGGTAGTAGGCCTCACAGGCCTCCTTGATGGTGAGCTCCCAGATTCACTGTGGTTATCAGGTAGTAGGCCTCACCAGGCCTCCCAGGAGAATTCTCACATACTGTGGCATACTGTGGTTTCCAGGTAGAAGGCCTCACCAGGCCTCCCTGAAGGAGAATTCCCACATACTGTGGTTATCAGGTAGAAGGCCTCACCAGGCCTCCCTGAAGGTGAGCTCCCACATTTCCTGTGGTTATCAGGTAGTAGGCCTCACCAGGCCTCCTTGATGGTGAGCTCCCACTCTCACTGTGGTTATCAGGCAGTAGGCCTCACCAGGCCTCCCTGAAGGAGAATTCCCACATACTGTGGTTTCCAGGTAGAAGGCTTCAACGGGCCTCCCTGAAGTAGAATTCCCACATACTGCGGTTATCAGGTAGAAGGCCTTACCAGGCCTCCCTGAAGGTGAGCTCCCACATTTCCTGTGGTTATCAGGTAGTAGGCCTCACCAGACCTCCCTGATGGTGAGCCCCCACTTTCACTGTGGTTATCAGGCAGTAGGCCTCACCAGGCCTCCCTGAAGGAGAATTCCCACATACTGTGGTTTCCAGGTAGAAGGCTTCAACAGGCCTCCCTGAAGTAGAATTCGCACATACTGCGGTTATCAGGTAGAAGGCCTTACCAGGCCTCCCTGAAGGTGAGCTCCCACATTTCCTGTGGTTATCAGGTAGTAGGCCTCACCAGGCCTCCCTGATGGTGAACTCCCACTTTCACTGTGGTTATCAGGCAGTAGGCCTCACCAGGCCTCCCTGAAGGAGAATTCCCACATACTGTGGTTTCCAGGTAGAAGGCTTCAACAGGCCTCCCTGAAGGAGAATTCCCACATGCTGTGATTTTCAGGAGGCCCCTCCAGGCCTCCTTGAATGAGAACGCTCAGGTAGTACGCCTCACCAGGCCTCCCTGAAGGTGAGTTCCCGCAGGTTGTGGTTATCAGGTTGTAGGCCTCTCCAGGCCTCCCTGTGAATGGTTCCCTTATGTTGCTGGGTTTATGAAGCTAGTGGCCTCTTGCTATCAGTCTCAGCTAGCCTTAGTTGGCAGCTGCTGAAGGCGAGCTCGCGCCCTGGCTCGCTAAAGTGTTCATTCTCTGCTACTGGTTCCCTCCCGGAACCTTTCCTGCCTACAGCGTGGTTTGCCTACCAGGCGGACCTTGTGCTCCCCTCACCGAGGGTCGCTATGAGCATGCGGCCTCCTGAGTCTGGTCAGACGGTTGTAGGCCTCTCGTGAGGCCTCCCAGTTAGATCGGCCCTTAGGCCTTAACAGGCCTCCTCAGTGTTTTGAAACACAGACACTGGGTTGATCCGTGGATCGAGTAGAGAAACTCCCCTCGCTAGCAAGGGTTGGAAAGCGCTATGCTGAGTCATACTCTCCGGGATATCCCGTCTCTGAGATCCGGGCCGAGTGGTTCACTGCCAGCTTCGCAGTCCCTCGGGTTGGATGCCGTTCTTAAGGCAATTGTCCAGAGGCTCTGTCTTCAGACAGACAGGAAGTGGCCAGACTAGTGTCTATGTTCTGACGCCAGGTCAGGCCGTCCTGGTGGTTTTTCGGGGTGAGTACGTTCCCCTGAACAGTGATTGGCTGGGGTTCCTTCGGGTTCCCTAGCCACATTCCCTAGAAGGGACCCCTTCTAATTGGAAGCTGTGGTTCCAGGTCCGGAGCGGCCCAGGTAACCATGTTTATGGAGGTGTTGCCTGTGAGGCTGTAGCTTGGGCTATGACCGGAGGGAATGCTGTCACTGACAGCCCAGTGTGACCGGAGGGTGAGTGGTTCAAGCGTTTCATTTGAAGTTGCTAGTTCTGACAGTTGTCACTGCCCTTGGGCATGCACTCCCCTCAGCATGGCGGATTGGGTATTTCGTTCCCCATAGCGTCGATGACGTATTGTGGAGTTCCCTTTCGAAAGGGAACGTCTCAGGTTACAACTGTAACCTATGTTCCCTGAGAACAGGGAACGAGACAATACGTCTCCCTGCCATGCCTCGGGGCTCGCCTACCGTACAGTCCCTTCAGACGATAAGGTGATTTGTCATGTTTGCAAGGCGCCCTTATATGCTTCCAGGTCGCACGCTAATCATTCACAATAATGATTCACGGGCTGTCGTCCGGTCAATGTGATTGACGTGATTTGATAGTGATTTCAGACACCTGTCACGCCTGAGGCGTTTCCCATAGCGTCGATGACGTATTGTCTCGTTCCCTGTTCTCAGGGAACATAGGTTACAGTTGTAACCTGAGACGTTTTTCAGGATTATCTAAAGAATAGAAAGCATTTATTTGAAATAGAAATCATTTGTAACATTGTAAATGTCCTTAGTGTAATTTTTGATAATGCATCCTTGCTGAATAAAAGCATTATTTATATCTAACTGACCCCAAACCTTTAAATAATAGTGTAAATAAATAACAGCTTACTCTCTCCTTGGGAAGGCTCTATCAGTTCCAGCCATTGAAAACCACTTATAGGTGACTTCTATAATAGTAATAATATTTCTTTGCTGTTTTTTGTTTTGTTTTTTGGTACAGGGGCCACCAAAGACATGGGGAAGATGTTAGGTGGAGAGGAGGAGAAGGACCCTGATGCCCAGAAGAAAGAGGAAGAAAGACAGGAGGCGCTGAGACAACAAGAGGATGAACGAAAAGCCAAACATGCTCGTATGGAGGCAGAGAGAGAAAAAGTCAGACAGACCATTCGAGATAAGGTACTCATTTTACACATTTCCCATCCACTTTAGCTTCTCGTGACAACTGTTTAGACTGAGACCGGAAAAATTAGAAGAATTGGTAAGCATGGGATCATTTGCTAATTGCTAATCAATTTCAAACTAAAGCAAGATGAAGCCGTTATACCATGATGACGGGACATCATGATTAATGTGTGTGTGGGGATAATGCATCAAATAAGAATCTCTATTACCCTTTAATGAAATGTCACATTTGCAGGAGGTCTTAATGTCAGCTAATTACAGCTAATTTAACAGCTCCTTCTTAAGGAAGGAAAATAGAGCCGAGAGTATGAGGTCATTACAGGATCATGAATTTAGCCATAAGAAGCAGCATGAGAACATCTGGACATGGCCTGATCCAATTCGAGCCTAAGAGCCTTTAGAAATGTATCAGAACTGGGTGATTTTAAGGCCAATATAATAAATATTGTTGGCTCTTTGACGAATTGCCTGATCCTCTTTTGTAAGTCGATTCAGATGCAAGCGTCTGCTACATGCATATATGCTGATATGGCATCATTTCAACATTAACAAGCCCTCTTCTCCTATTGTCTAATCATCTTGATTGTATTGTGTATGTGTTTGTATAGTATGGACTAAAGAAGAAAGAAGAGAAGGAAGCAGAGGAGAAAGCGGCTATGGAACAAGCGTGCGAGGGCTCCTTGACTCGCCCCAAAAAGGCCATCCCAGCCGGCTGCGGGGCAGATGATGACGAGGATGAGGAGAGCATTCTAGACACAGTTCTCAAATTCCTGCCGGGACCTCTGCAGGACATGTTTAAAAAATAACAGACACAAAGCTGTTTCGGGAAGAAAATGGGTGAGGGGGGATTTTTGCCAAACAGGTGAAAGGCTTTTCACTGCCTTGACGGAATTTTATTTGTTCCTTTCTACGGATAGAAACACAAATCATAACCCAACAACGTTTGGTCTTTTCACTGCCATTCAGGTTCAAACTGTTTACACTTTCTATAGATGTATATCTATTTGTTTACTGATCACCAGGGTTTCTGATACTTAGAAAGTTATCTGCCTTAGGTACTCAACGATCAGCCCCACAGTAACGGCACATTCCAGGATCTTGGTACTGAGCTCGGGAACTGGGAATATGATGGTTACTTGGATATTTATCGATCTATTTCAAACACAGTTGGGGTCAGAGCATTTTAAAACAGTAGCTTGGTATAACTGTTCCTTCTTTCACAGAAACAAAACCGTCAGTGAAGTGCAGAATGCAGCCGTAATGCTTTTAGTAGTGTGCATGAGGTCAAAATCGCGTTTGCCATCGATAAGTATTTGTGAAAATGGGAGACGCTGATAAACTGTCTTAGTTGTGCCATGTTAGACCACCTGAATGCAGCCTGGCAGTTCTCATTTGTCTGTGATGTATTCATTTTATTTTTGTTGTACACTCTTAAAAAAATATAGGTTCTTAATTGGCATCGGTGGTAACGTGAAGACCCTTTAAAATCCATGGAACCTTTTCAATGCACAAAAGGTTCTTTATACTGGAAACGGTTCTTTAGATTATAAAAGGTTCTGCACACTAAGAAAAAACTTTATTTTTAAGAGTGTAGTGTAAAATAGAACTTGATTTGACCACAACTGATATTCACATTAGCCTTGCCAGCAAAAGATCAGGAAAAGCTCAGTATTTACTAGAACTGTGACCACAGTTTATCTTTTTTACAAACTGGACCAAATCTTTACAATGACGATTCAAGTATACAGAGCACGAAATACAAGATTCTAATGTTTCAGTATGTATTCAGAGGTCAGTCACTGTTTTACAGCACATTTATCACTGCCAAATCACATACGACAATCAGAAATTAAATGGTCTCATACAAACAATTAAAAAAGAATCAATTGGCATTAAAATTTTATTAAAAAAATAATAATATGTGGGATGTTCTGCAATATGAAGCTGAAAGTTACGTAAAGGTCTAACATGACTTTTAATGTGCTTTTAGTAAAAAAGTAGGCAATTGTTAACGTCAAAAAACAAGCCTACATGTAGGATAATAAATTTAGTAATGTTGCAGAACATTGAAGCATGGCGTCATTGAAAATAATAATTTATTGATGAAAATATACTAAATTAATACTGAGAATACACGAGCTTCAATCACAACAGTAAAAGAATACCAAAGAAAGAGTTATATAACTTAGTAAAGATGTGAATGGCACAGTACAAGAAACAGTTAAATGATATATACAACGATTTATGACGTGGTCATTTTGAGAAACCGTTATATTCTGATCCTGCTGTGAAACTATATCAACATGATTCATAAAATCATGATTTATAAAAATGTAGATTCTGCCCAAAATCTCACTGCTGGCAAAATCGGATGTGGGGTTGCAAATATGATGAACTGAGGCTTTTTATTTCAATTATCAATGTCTTCATGTTTTAAGCTTTGAGTAAACACTGCCATTTGATAAACATGTTGGACATTGTTGGGGGGGGGGGGGGGGCTAAATGTTTACATAACTGTTTATGAAAACTGGGTTAAAGAGGCAAACTCATTTTGTAAAGCAATGCTCAAATGGCTATTCTATTGCATGATGGGAACTATAAACCGATAGATGAAGTTTTCATTTGGTAGATTACACAAAGTTAGTACTTGTTTTCCAATCAGTCAGATTGAAGATGTGTCCCTTTTTAAACTCTGTTAGCAAATGATATAACTACAGGAATGTATCTGTACCAATTAGGCTTCGTTGTTCTGTGATCAAAATGCTTTTAAGATTGTAAAGTTTGTCAAAAATAAAATCTTAGTAAGAACAGAATGACATACTTTAGAATAACATACTCTCAAGTAGACTTTAATTTTAGCAGTACAGAGGTACTTTTTTTATTATAAGGAAAGAATGAGACTGACTTCTTAATTTTTTGTAGTGCTGAAAGGTTTTTCACTAGTCAAAGCCATATTGTTAGACTGCAATAATTAATGAAAAAATGATCATCTTGTAGTCATGCATCTGTTACCTGTAAAAATATGTTGATATCTATTTAACTCTTCATAGTACATGTCAGAGAGTGTATATACTAAGGTATATGACATTTCCGTGTTTCTATGTTCTCAATGTAAGCGTGTGTTTATGTGTGTCTATACCTGTTAGTGCTGTAAAATGTTATTTCATGTTGATGTCTCTTACAGTATGTGCAGTCTAAAGCAGGCTGTGTTCACTGTCATGAAGTTGGTGGAATCGGGTTATGGGAGTCCTAATGTTCCTGTATGCATGCAGATAAACTTTGCATTAAATACCAAATCAGAAAGTCAGATTGTACCAGTTAATGTATCTCTGTCCCTGCAACAGAAGCTGCACCCTTTATCCTGGGATTAGTTCCTGTCTGTCTGATGGGATATGGTGAATTATCATTCCAACGCTATCTCACGACCAATTCGTACGAATTTGTATGAATGATAAAAAGGTGGCTAATTCGTACGAATTCATCCGACCTCACTCGTACGAATTTGTACGATTTGTCTAAACCCACGTGATGGTTAGGTTTAGGGGCGGGGTCAGAGGTAGGTCATTCGTACGAATTCAGACGAATTGGGCAACTTGTAAAATATGTACGATTTAGCAAAAAACTTACTAATTAGTACGAGTGAGGTCATATGAATTCGTACGAATTAACCACCTCGTAAAATTCGTACGAATTCCTGTGAGATCGGGTTGATCATTCAGGTTGTTTGGTACTGACAGAACTGAGAGATCACTTCAAAACCCTCTCTACTGCTAAACTAGGGTCATTTCTAGTCATTTATCGTTTGACTAAAGATGTAATATTATAGTTGTACTTACAATATACCTCTTGGCATACACATTCATGCAGTGTGTCCTGAGCCACAATGCAGTGGTTCACCCCAAAATGTATTTGGATACGTTGGGTTGTGCTTAAAAATGTATGAATGTCATTGGATCATAGACGCATTGGATACAAAATATCAAGTGGCATCTGCAAACAACTGATTCTCAGAACTAACTTCAGTTCATCACATTACCTCTTGAACTTGTTTCACTTATATTGTTCGATAGACATTTGATATTTTGGGTAAGACTTTATTTTACAGTGTCCTTGTTACACACTACATGTAGTTAATATAGTAATAACTATAAATTATGTATAATTACATGCAAGTAACCCTAAACCAAACCTGGTAGCACTTTATTTTACAGTTGTGTTCCGCATGGACATACTATGTACTTATTATTGTAATTGTAATAACTGGTTAATAACTAGGTACTAACCCTGAACTTACCCTTAAACCTAACCTTAACCCATGCAGTTACTTTGTATTGCCCACTACTTTCTTAGATAAGTACACATAAGTGCACATACTGTAAAATAAAATGCAAACCCTAACCCTATAGTGAGTACATGTTGTTACTTAATATTACTCAGTACTTAGATGTAATAACATTGTAACAAGGACACGGAAATAAAGTTTAGCCATTTTGTTATCCAACGCAAATAAATTTGTACATTGATTGCGGCTCATATGTTCAAATACTTTTTGAGGTCACAGAATAGTTGGTTGATTCCCCACTGAATCAAACCACTTTAGGTTTTAATTCCCACTTTATTAATACTTCCATCTTTCCGTATGTATCACAGTCATATTTGGAATTTTAATTTATGTAATTCTTATTACATGAACATTACATAATAAACTGGGCAAAAGGGCTGACTGTGTTGGTGATTCTGTAATCTTTAAGATGCTATAGGACTGTAGATGTCCAGCAGTAGAATAATAATAATAATAATAATATATTTTAAAATTATTTTAATTATAAGTTCCGAAGCACATTATATTATACCTGATCTCTTGTCATTCTCTTAAATATTGAGATATTGCCAGTGCTCCTATTGTTGTTCCATAAAGAAAGTGTTATATAGGATGTTTTTTTAATGTATTCATTTCTTTAAATAATTTATTCTTGGGATACTTAGCAACATTGTTAATGAATATATAATAGGCTATATACAAGCGCACTAAATTGCACTGATGATTGATAAATGCAGAACTGTTAAATCCAGAAATCTATCATTGAGATTTCAGTAAACTGCATCGGAAACAGATAGCATGTTCCATAGCTTAGCAATGTTTCTGAGTTGGAAGAAGGCTGTTTTTGTAACATGAAGTATGATTTTTTTTGAAAAACAAGTTGCTGTCATATATAACACCCAGGTCTTTAACTGTAGAGAATGAAGTAACATCCTTCTAAATGCAAATTGTATTCCAAGAGATTCTGAGTACAAGTTTTTGGTCCAATAAGTAATACCTCAGTCTTATCCGAATTTAATAGAAGAAAATGACTGGTCGTCCAATTTTTTATATCTTTAACACACTCTTGAGACTTGGATAATGGACAGTGGAATACTAAATTAATGTTTTCTTTTAATATTACCAAGTGACAGCATATATTGAAAAGAGCAGAGGGCCTAACACAGATCCTTGGGGCACTCCATAATTTACTGACATTATATTAGATTATTCCACATTTAAATAGACAAAATGGTAACTGTCTGATACCTGTCTAAACATCTGAACTACCTTAATGCCTGTCCCTGTGTATAATTTTATAGGCAATCTAAAAGCATGTTATGATCTATAATGATCTAGTTGTGGTTTCTTGATGAGAGGCTTAATAACTGCCAACTTGCCACACTTCCACCACATACCTTTCATTTGGGTTGGACTAAACATGTGCACGCTTTAATTTACTTCAAGAATGGAATGATATAAGATATTTGTTTTCATTATTTGCCTGCAAATGCATGACACTCTTTAACGTTGTCGCTTTTTACTTCAGCACTGTCCATTCCATGTATGTGCATAAATAAGAAAAATAATTTGGATTGATCGCTGCAAATATTCAATTAAATACATTCATTTACTATGACCTTGACATACTGCAAAATCTTCAACACTGTCAGCTGGAGAACCAGGCCATGGTCTTTTTGTTTATAGCATAACAAAATATGAATCATTTTGTACATATTACTGGATTTTAGAAACATTTAATCAGTACATAAAAAATGACATATACCATATTGAAATGCATGTTTTCACATTGTGCCATAATTTTGTGGCTGTTTGGGGTGAAATAATAAAAGCACTATTCAACTGAGCTAGCTTATGTTGTCAGCTACTTGAACAAAATTTGTAACAGTTAATTTCAGCTTCTTAAACATCTGTAATTACTGATTATATATATATATGATGTAGTAAAACAGATTTCTATCCTCTTGCTGTGTTTTTGAGGCTTTGATTTCTAAAACAACTTTAGAATGTTATTTCTTTAAAAGCATTTGCAAACCATATGGAACTGTAACTTTAGTTTAGTCATCTGTTTACTGCATCAGAATAAACAAATATTCTATCAAAATTAACCTCAGATTAAATCGCACTGCAAAATTTCAGCTTAATGTGGTCAGAAAAATATGATTGATTATAATACATTTGCAATGGAGAAAAACAAAAGTGTGCCACAGACATAAAAAATCCCTATGTTTCTGTTCATCCTGAGGCACAATACTGATATTTATAGCTAATAAAATAATACTTTCAATCTAAACAGGCTTTCATGTTTCAAACTCATATAGTCGTGTAAACTGTCAGCATCAAGCAATACCATTTATTTTCATTATTTTCATGCATAGTAAGTTTACTTGGTAACACTTTACAATAAGGTTCATTAGTTAATGCATTAACTAACATTAACTAACCATGAGCAATACATTTGTTACTGTATTTGTTAATCTTTGTTAACGTTAATTAATAGAAATAGAGCTATTCATTGTTTGCTCATGTTAGTTCACAGAGCATGAACTAATGTTAACAAGATTTTAATAAAGTATTAGTAAATGTTGAAATTAACATGAACAAAGATTAATAAATGCAGTAGAAGTGTAGTTCATTATTAGTTCATGTTAACTAATGTAGTTAACTAATGTTAACTAACGAACCTTATTGTAAAGTGTTACCGTTTACTTTACTGTGTAACAGACTTAAATCTTGTTTTGACCGCCCGTCACATAAAGGCCGGTCAAATGTGAATGATAAAGTTGAAGAAAAAAAAAGTTTGTTGAGAAGCATTCAATCATCTGAGGTTTTGATCGACGGGATACGAGTGTGGATAATATAGAATGAGTTTCTTATTGCATGTTTTGTAATCTGTCAAACCAAATCACCTTTTGGAAGTGGCAAATAAAAATGCTTTATAAAAATGTTTTAATGTTTTTGTGAATTTAAATGAAGAGCTAACAAGACAGTCTGTCTAGCACAAAGGGAGTGTTAGTGGATGGACATCTCATAACTTTGCCTTAAAACTCCCACTGATTTCCTGAAATGTATTAGGCATGGTTATGACTCAATTTCATGAGCAAATGCTGACGTGGGACTTGCTCACCGAAACCCACTCACGTTATATATATATATATATATATATTATCATGTTCCTATGAGACCAAGAATCTGATGACAGGTTTTATGTTTGTTACTTCAAATGCTTGTCCACTATTGGATTTAAAAGTAATTATTAATAATTCAATATATGTACAGTAATTAGTATAGTAATCTAATTACATTGTTGAAGATGTAATTAGTAGCTAGTAATTAATTATTTTTGGGGGAATAACTTACCCAACACTGGTCAGGCCCTTGCTAGTTAAAGTTTACACATATTAAAGAAACAAAAAACATCCTGATGTTAAGAAATGTATAGTTCAATCTGAATATTTGAACACAAATAGTGCAGGAACGTTGAACATTGCACCTGCATGTGATTGCAAATTTTAATAATTCAAAAGCTGTTAAAAAAAACAATATTCAGAGAGCCTGAATTGTTAAACAGCAAAGGTCATTGTGGAGTGCTAATAAATTGCATGTCAAAATGTTTTGTTTCACATCAAGCCCCATAAATTACTGGAGCAGAGACTGAAAGACAAATTGAAGAGTAACAAAAGCCAATAATATGGCTGGTGAGAAACTAATCTATTAACACTCGAGGGACCGATGGAGTCTCATAAGGGACCTGGAAGCTCTATCTATTGAAATGGAAATTAGGGGAGATCCCAAAATGTGTCGTGTCGTTTTAGCAGAGAAAGCAGAAAGCATTTCACTTTTGCCTCTTCATTTGTGTGTTTGTGTGTGTTATTCATGAGTTTAACCGATGGTGTTTTATGGCATATAATAACGTGAACACAATTCCACTAAACAGTTTAAAGAAACAATTGGCTTTCTGCATCTTGGCCAATAAATGCATACTTACTATAGATCATAAACACAATAAACTATATGAACAATATCAATAAACACACACATTATCATCCTCATGTCAGCAGTCCTGATAAAATGCAGTAAATTTAAGTTATTTTAAGACAGATTCATTCATTTCTCCCTCGGTCAGAGATTTCATTTATTTTATCACTGCTATCTGTTCATTTAACAAGATCATTCTTCTATTCTTAATAAATCTGTAGTTCATTTAATGCAAACACTCTTATCATCTGATTCTATAACAAAATTATGACTCATTTTTATACAATATGCAAATGTTAAACAATTTTAGTACTAGTACTACTAGTACCTATATCAAACAATGAAATGTTCTAACAAAATTAAGCAGTTTACTAGATGTTCTGCAACATTTCCTTCCTCAAGGAAAATGAACATTGATTGTTGTGTAGTGCCTACGTATCTGAGCTTCTCTGATCTTATACATATAGGCTGCCTATGTATATAGATCAGAGAAGCTCATCTAAATAACTGATTAAATAATGTATGCCCAAAGGATTCTCTGGTTTAGAACCCATAAATTAACTGTTCAATCAATGTTTATTATTATTATTTAATTTCTGTAAACTATAACTCATTGTAAACTGCTAAAATTGTATGCTTGGACAGTGCTAAATGCAGTAGTGAGCTGCTTTCTTTAACACATTGTTATGCTCTTGTTACCTACTGGGTAATGTTTTTTTTGTGTCTGTGTTTGTTTGCTCTGTAATTGAACATGATAAAAATATATCAATAATACTATTCATAAGTCCACATAAATTAAAAATAAAGCAAGACACACCAATAAAATTGGGGAGAAATAAAAAAGTAAACAAATTGTCATTCATCTTCCAGAAAATTAAAGTCTCTTATAATTCCAGGAAAGGTTCAGGCCTGTCTAAGAAAGAAATGAGAAATAATTACAAACAAAATGTTTTTTAATTACCGAGAAATAGTGTTTTGTCTTCATACTCTTACATTTATGGATTAAGATTTTTCACATTTAAAAAAATCAACATTACATTAATGTCATCCAACAACTTTCAATATAGGCCTAACATGTTTTCTATAAAATGTAAGTAGTGATTGGACCTTTGTTTCCAACAAATAAGATATCTTCCTAAACATAAACGCAAAGATGGTCTTTCAACAGGACAAAAAAATACAATTGTTTTGGTCAAACAGTAAATCTTAAAAGTCTTAAAAATTCACTTAAAGGGTGCATACCATTCAATATTTTGTAAGTGTATACTTTAAAACCCACTGGAAAATAAAGGATTCAAACATTTTGTGAAGTTGGCTTATACTGCCGTAACGATGTTATTTGAATATTGGCACTCAATGTTGCTCATCCAATCAAATTCAAAGACCAGAACTAACACTTCAGTTTAGGGAATACATATTCACTATTAACTAGTTTCTAATTAGCATGCATACGAGTATATTGGTTGATCTTTGTATTTATAAAGCGCATTAAAGACCATTTTCCTAAACTTACCCCATACCTAAACTTAACAACTAACTTACTATCAATAGGACTTTATTGAGGTAAACTCCAATAGTAAATAATGAATGTGTTCCCTAATCTGTGTTACTGAAATAATGAACAACTCCTAGATAAAGATTTAAATCCTCAACCATAAACAAGAGGATGAAAATAATGGTGATGGGCCAAAGCCTGGAAACTGAACATCACAAGGGAAATGACCTCTGCTAAATGAAATAAAATATAATTAAGCATCAATGGAAGGACGCCTGTAGAAAGCGAGCGAGCCACCCTGGAGCCTGTTGAGGTGAGTCACCAGAGAAGGGTGAGGACAGCTGCCACCAGCCAGACTACAGGCTCCTTAAGTGGGCAGGGAGGACGAGCGTGCTGTGTAAATCTGTCACAACGGACAAAGATTAATGATGGGGTGTACCTAATCTCACTGACAAACTATTCCCTTGCTGACTGGAAACTGCTCCAAGTCTACAGACTACTGCTGTTTTGCTCCACAGTGGCCCTCCACCAAACTGCGTAGAATGGGATTTCACCAAGCGTGTTTTTGGATCACCATCCTTGTTGATCCTGGAACAACATTTCAATCAACCAATCAGATTTGAGGGATAGGTTCACAGTTAATGTCAAGTTTAGGCTTACAATCAGGGTTAGATGCTTCTACATCATCTTAAACGTGTATCATTTCCCTCTGATTTTAGAGAAACACTAGTTAGGTTTAGGGGCATATATATGGTTAGGACAACTATATTTTTGGACAGTAATGTTCCAGGATCAACAAAAGACGTTGTTAAAGGAGCTTGGCTGCATCCGAAATTGCATACTTACGTGAAAAATAGTAGGCCTATGTGACAAAAGAACACTGTAAAACATTATATGGTCAATAAGTTATGACATGTTTGAACATTGCTTTAACTCATCAAAATAAGTTAAGCAATTTTCAACTTTTTTAAGTTATACAAGATTCAACTCATTTTAAAGTCAGATTAATGTCATTTAAATTTAAATGACTTCAACATACAATTTGATAGCTACTAATTTAGGCCAGCAAGTATAGCCTACCCAGATAACCACTGGACGCTGTAACGGAACAGGGCCGCAACCGCAAAACGATAGAGCCGGGTCTGGCCCGCATCCGCCTCACGGACTCGTTCCTGAGTCCAAACGCACATCGGGCCGAAGCCGTTTCTGGTCTGTTTTTTAGGGGTTGTTGCGGATATGTGCCAGCGCCGATCCAGCACCGCCTGATCATCCCGTTACAGATGCGTAACGGGTGCGTGAAACGATTCCGCCTACCGGAGCTGTGCCGGATGTGTTACGATTTCGCTTAAATCACCACTGGATTGTCCTTTTGCCTTATTTTCGAGATGGTCCTCACTGCAGAACATGAAATCCACGGGGAGGAGTCGGATCTAGATCCGACTCCTCCCACCTTACATACCTAAACCTACCCAGCTCCACCCCTTATCCCTAAACCCACCCCTAAACCTACCCAGCTCCACCCCTTATCCCTAAACCCACCCCTAAACCTACCCAACCCCACCCCTTAATCTGGATCCGACTCCGCCCCCCGGATCTCGTGTACTGCAATGAGGTGCTACTGTTATTTTCGGCATTTTTGTCAGTTAGGGTATAGTAACCTATGCTGAACCTATGCAGAAAAACATTTTCACTACAAGGCCTTGGCTATAAATAAAAAGCTTGACTTGACTTGATAAAGGCTAGTTGAGCAATGCTTAGGCTATAGCTGAAATAAATCGTTTTAATGATTAAAACGCATACTAAAACAACGTGAACAAAGTTAACAAACACAGAATTAATGACCACGAATTCATAGATTTAATTATAAAAAACGAACATCAAAGTCATGAACAAAGTCAACAATTAACACAGAACACAGTCAACACAGAATTAATGGATAAAAAACGCACAGGCTATTAACACAACGTGAAAAAAACACAAAAAAACATGCACTTAAACAAACATAACGATAAACTCAAGCTGTTATGTTAGATGCCATTAATGGTGATTAATTTATTTGACAGCACTAATATTTTGTCTTCAGTTACAGAGTAGCCTACTTGTTTTACATACAATATTGCACAGGAATCAAAGCAGTGTCAAATAAAAGATAATGGGGAAAATATATGTATATACGGTAAAAACGATAAATAACTGAATATATTACGCTATTACTTATGTAATAAAACTCTCTCAAACTAAATTTAAAAATTACCCCCAAAAACAAGGAGAAAATGTTATTTTATTATGCAATTTTCTCTTGATTAAATGATACATTTATAACCATATGGGAGTCTGATAATCTAGATTGTAAAGGTTTTTGTCCCTGACACTGATGCATTGAGTGAACAGCAGATGTCCAGCAATCCAACAGGTGCAGTGAAGTGAATGAGGTCAGCTTTACCATAACACTGAGAACACACTTACATCACTTACATTTCGGTTCATTACATTTCGGTTCACACTTACATTTCGGTTCATTCACACTGCCAGTGATTTGCCGGGATATGTGAGTCCGTTCACACACAACCCGTAAAGGTCCCGTAAAGACACATGACGTCAGGATGAGACGTGTAACGTAGCCTACGCGTCGAAAACATGTACACACGCATACCGTTCCACAAAGCTGGCGAACGCTCTCAGCTTCAGCGCGGATAGTGAGGAGCTCCTGGTCTCTGCTTCGTTCCACTTTGCAGACATTTGTTCGTCCTTCTTTGTTGATGACGAACACAAACTTTCTTTGAAGAGCAACAGGGTCGCGCGATGGCACGAGCGTCATCATCACTATGACACACCCTTACGGCTTGGTCCTGGCTGTTGTGCGTGTTCCTGGGACTGATTCCGCAATGTTACTAGGTCCTCAACCCGGCATCGATGCCGGTATCAATCCCGGGTCGTGTTTGCGTTCAGACGTTTGAAAGGGGCAAGGTGGGTGCTGTGGGCCTGTGGCAGCTGTTGCTGTTGCTGCTCCTGCTGCTGACGCGCCAGTCTCTCCTGGCACCCTCCTCTCCTGTCCGCCGAAAGGGCAAACCACCTTATAGCATGCCTCCATATTTCAGCTTCTGTTGCAAATGCGCACTGCACCTGGAAAACAGCATTACTGTCTGATTAGCAGTGTTGTGCAAGTTACTTCCAAACTGTAATATATATTACTTGTTATTAAAAGTTATTCATTAGGCTACCTTACAATATTACTGTCTCAGAATTGTAATGCGTTACATTACTCCTGTATTACTTAATAACTATAACTATACAAAATAACTATACAGAAGTAGAACTTAACATTCTAAAATGACTAGGGCTGTAACGATATGAAACCGAAATCGCAACACTCAGATTCACGAACCTGCAGAATCGCGACACACGTCACACACCCCTTCCAACTCCCAGCATTATCCATACCGTCCTCCAATGCTACCAGGACCACATCTTTAAATTACTATTAGTATTATTTGAAGTTAACTTAACATTATAAAATACGTAGACCTACACCACAAAACTAGTTGAGGATAAATTATTTAAAATTGGGGAATTCCAGCGTTATGAACATGACATTTGCAGTCAAATCTTGAAATAAATTCTCAGAAAATGCATTAATACCAAAATATTGAAACGTCTGTTTATCCATAGGCTCCTCCCTGAAAGGAGTCTAGACATTAGAAAAATATCAGTCTACACATGCGTTTTATATTTAATATTAGGAAAATAGACAGTCATGCGTGACAAAAAAAATCTTTAACTTTTAGGAGGCAACGATTTTTTTGTTGTTGTAATTCTGTGAATTACACTGCGCAATTCGAATGAAGAAGGGTTGGATCTCCACAGAACATAAAATATTCATTTTATTTTATTTTTCGTGTTCACATTTGAGGAAAAAACAATGTAACAGACGTGACAGTTCTCCTTTACAGACGCGAGCGCTCTGAAGCGGCACTAAAAGATGCTTTAAAACTTTCACAGACCTCAAACAGAAAAGCACAAAGCCTTTCTTTAAAGTGAATTTCGTTTTGTATTAATTGTATCTTAATTTTAATCAATGTTTCATCAACCAATTGCCAGAATTTAATAAATAACAAGTAGGCTAAATATAGCAGACAATTATAGATAGCCTAATCACTACACGGAGCCGCCGGCGCGTGAACTGGAGCACATCTCATAAATGAACCGAAAGAGTATAAGGTAGCATATTCACGGACCTGAAAAATATATCTGTATTAAAATGTCTAGCCTACTTGTAAACAGAACAATTCAAAACGAAAGAAAACAGACTGCTCTCTGCTTATGAAATGAAATGTGCATTTTTTCTCTGGTGCATTCACTAGCCTACTGCGAAGATCACGAGTCAGCATCGTCAACTTCATCTTGACTTTATTAATAAACACTTAAAATGTCTCCTTGCTATATTTGACATATTCATAATCATTGCTTTTGCCAGTCTTTGTGACAGCTTTTAGGTGCTTCATCGGCAGCGCCGCCGCCCTTACATGAACGCGTCACCACCGCATCAAAAACATGATTGCGTGATGAAAACATGAAAAATACCACATAAACATTCTGGTGTCTTGCGTCTATTAATTTTTTACATTTAGGTAACTATCTCAATTGTAAATTGAATAATAATAATAAAAATAAAAAAATGGAATGAAAATCTGAGTATTATACCTTCGTCTCAACAGTTTGCATCATGTTTTCAGCATCTGGAAAAAAGAAATGGAAAGTATGTTGTAAGTTGTTGTCTTAATTTTATTTATTATGTGACTGGAAAAGTCAAAATCTATCTATCTACGGCTGACAGGAGACTCACTTTTGTTTACAAGAAAATGAAAGTAAAATACCAATAACAAAATTGTAATTGTAAGGTTGAAATTGTAATTGGGGTAGGCTACATGAGAAGAATAGTGGTTATGGTCTTTGTTCAGTGTAAGGTTGGAGGCATATACATTCAGATGTATTTCTAAATTATGTAGGCTAATGTCCTTGCCACTTTCTATCAGTTCTATCATATATTTTATCTTCCTTTTCTTTAATTAATGTATAGTTGATTTCAGTAATGATACTTTGGCCATGAATTAAAAAAAATAATAATCACAATTACTTAATTTATTTTTAGTCCAGGCAAAGTAGCATTTTACGAAAGACTAATTGTAAAATAAATTTTTTCAGCAGATAATTTCTATGAGGTGTCTAGAACAACATACTACAAGTCCTAAGAAATCCTAGTTGAGGAAATATGTTAATTTATCATCAATCCGAAATGTGTGCCAATCGGTGCCAATAAGGCTAGGCAACAATACACCCCAATGGGGCTGTTTTTTTTCCCCTTTACTCCTATCAAAATGAAACTTTTACACAATGCAAGTACCCATGAAAAGTATTATTTATTTATTTTTGTATTACAAGTTTCTTTGAAAATTATGCAAATATGGGGTGTGTTGTTGCTGGCCTTAATGGCACACATTTCGGATTGATGATAAATTAACATATTTCCTCAACTAGGATTTCTTAGGACTTTTAGTAGGCTATGTTGTTCTGGAAACCTCATAGAAATGATCTATGCTGAAAAAAAATCTTTTACAATTACTTTTATTTTTGGCTCAAAAATGAGTTAGTTTGCCTGGACTATTTGTTTTATTCTTAACTTTTACAAAAGAGCAAGTTGGTTTGCCAACCGCCATAAAACACAAAAAGAAGTCTTTCTGAGAGTGTCTCATCTAGTTGTTAACAGCCAAACAACTGCATGTTCAGCAAGCCAAAAAGTGGTGCTCAAAAATGAAAAAGATAAGAAAGCTGCAGGTTGTGGCATATCAGTGATTGACACTGTTAGATGGCTGGCAGCATACAATTCAAGCGAGTGTTTAAATGGTCGGTCAAGGTGTACAATTAAGCTCACAATGTTGCATGTCATTTTCATGAATGTGTGCCTGCAATTCTCAGCGATTTAACGGCATAGCAGCTAAAGCTAAGATAAGGTGACCAGATGTCCGAGACCAAAACGGACATAATCCCAACATTTTGGAAAAAACGGGGACATTTTTAGTTTGACTGTCAATCCGATTGAAATACATACAAGTTTTATCTTCAAAAAAACAGGGACACAGTTTCTGTATTTTCCCGGAGGCAACCAAAAACGGGGGCTGTCCCCTGAAACCGCGGGGACGTCTGGACATTTAAGCTAAGACTACCTTTTAAAATTCAGCACATTAGCGCAAATATATGCCATGATATTAAAAAGTGTATTCTGTTATCATATAGTTGGGTCTATTCTGTGCTACACTCATAGGCTATGTGTATAGCTCAATATAGCGCTATAGCAGATGCGGCCTTAACATAACACAGACTTCTTTGTGGTGCGCAAATAACAGCCTGTAACTGCTATCTACAAAGCAAACAGCATTTCACTTGCACGTTTAAGTAATAGACAAATTAGAATAAATACATACAAATAGATGTACATAATAAACACAGAATAAACACATAAAAACTTACGTGTGGTAGCCTAGCTGGTCAGATGAATCTGCGTTGACAGCTTGGTTTGATGATATTATTTTAAAAAAAATTGGCGCTTCTGGCTGAAGTCCGTATTACGGATGTGGACCGTATCTGCAAGACGACAGTCAAGCGAGACCCAACGTTCACTTGGCGCTGTCGTAAAACGGACCTAAAACGGAGCTCAAACAGCTGTGGTGTAACGGACCGCATCACAAAATGTTGCTGTATAGTTTTTAAACACTGATAATATTGCTCAGCTTGATGACAATGCATTTATCTCATACTCTAGATAGAAAAATAAAATATGCAGACAGGTAACCATGTTGTTTTGAAAATGTTTATTCCACGGAGTTCTTCACACAGTTTGAGAAAATATTTCGGATGTGGTCCACATCAGGTAGTCTCTGTCAAAACAGTGTTGGCTCAAATCCGTTTTGCAGATATGGGCCAGAGCAGCTTTTAGCCCTTTTTTAAATGCAGTCGGCTCAGATATGTATCACAGATTCGGGCCACACCAGTGTAGCCTATGTGAAAACAGTATCGGCTCAGATTCATATTGCAGATCTGGACCAAATCATTGTCAGACACAGCTAACGTCTTTCGGTTACCTATGGGAAAAATGATCTGGGCCAGATCTGTAAAATGGTATAAAAACTGAACTGATGGCAGTTAGAATGTTTAAGCTGAAACTTCTATCTGGCACGGATCTGGTTCACAATCAGAAAACGTCTCTCAGATAGAAACGGAGGCAAGGGCTTAAAACGGGTCCGGGCCAAATGTAATTGCTATCTGGGTATAGCCTACTATGTCCGAATTAAGAGAGTAGGCAAAAAGTAATGATGACCTAATACTTCTTCGAGATTCTGAAGTGTGCATACGATGGAAACCTTACTATCCCATGAGGCCACGGAATATATGGCAAATAAAAAATCCAGAGGATATATGAATGACAGTGACGCGACACAACCAGACTGTAAAAAGCAACTGACGCTGTAGGTCACATGTTACTGACAACATGGCGAATGTAAGTAGGCCTACGTCCAAATTACAGCCATGCATACAACATAAAACTTTTTAGCACTCACGAAGTAATTAGTCAAAATAAGCTACTCAAGAGAGAATGCGATTTCGGACAAACCCATGTCTTGCTTGGCAAAATCACGGCCGCAGGAACTAAATATCCACACTGATCTTCTAAAATTGTTACCGACACTTTTTCCCTGAAAATGCAATTAACATGTTTAACTAACCACTTGTCTAGTATGCAGTGATATCAGAGACAGGCTTAATATTTAACTTACCATTCTGCTAAGCCCAGGACTCTTCTAATAATTCCCAATAATCTAATAATACTGTTTTCTTCACATAATTAATAAATAAGTAAATAAATAAATATAGCTTGAGCATAACTCATAACTGAATTGACAAGCAAAGGTCCAGAAAAAAATAAACACTTTTCCATTTCAGTTTTTTTCTTGTTCTCACTCTCACATTGCTTCATATTTTCCAGCGAAAACTTTTGTTTACCATAAACACACAAAACATCATATGGCTTTTAAGTCAATCATACTTTATGAAACAATTTTCATTAAAAAATACACGTTTATTTCTGTAAAAAAAAAAAAAAAAAAAAAAACATAATGCCTGTATTAGACAGTATTGCCGTGCCTTGCCTCTTTAAGCTTATGATACCCTCTGCTGGTCATTTCGAAAACTGGAGGAACAAAAGAATGTTAAGATTCCCAAAGGAAAAAATCCATAATTTCCCCCCGCCAAAAGGGTCAGTCATGGAAACAACAACATGTGCTTCAAGTCAAATGATTTTCAAGTCCTCTACACAGACATGTCGCCATGCACAGTGCAAATATGTTGGAAAAAGTTGAACATTCTTATGTTCTGAAGATGAGCTGCAGGCAGTAGTTATTTATACTTGTAATTTAGAGCTTGATCTTTCAGGAACTCGTCAAGTAATATTAGAGCAGAACATCACAATATCTTTGATCTATTTACAGCTTTTGCTTCAAAATAAGTTGGAATCTAATACAAAGAAAGTCAATCAAACGAACTATTCATTAAACCTCAAATGAGACCTGAAGAAAAAAAAAAACAAGCTAAAAACACTGGTTCTTAAGAGTCATTGGGAAGTCCAAAGAGCTTGACGGTCCCTGCCTCTCGGTTGCTGTCGTATTTGCCCTCTTTATCGTCGCAGGCGTACGCCAGCAGGGGTCTCTTTGGATGCCACGCTACAGTGAAGGTTGGAGACTCGCACTGAATCTCCCAGAGTTTCTCACCTACAGCAACAACACACAACAACAAACATCAAGAAGTTGGTAAAACACATTTCAAGCTTTCATGATCATTTCAAAATGCATCTACTCACCCGTCTCTACTTCAGCGATGTCAATGAAATGGTCCTCGGAGGCTGACGCCAGCATTTTACCATCATGACTGAAACTAAGCGTCCGCACAGGCCAGTCTAGTCTGTGGGATTCAGAATGAAAATATGACTTTATATAATATAAGATTATAATATAATACAAGAAAACAAATAATGTGCTTGCCTGCTAACAAATAACAATCAATACAGCTTAGTATCGTGATATGTTTCATGGGAATATTGTAGCGAAAGACAATACATAATTTTACCATAATTCACAATTATGACAGTTAAAATTATGATAAACGGTCAATTTTATAAAAAAGAAAAAAAAAGAAAAATCTAAATTCTGATCAGCTGACCTGGAGAAGCAGCGAACACACACCAGCTCCTCCACATCCCACAGGCTGACCAGGGCATCTGCACTCCCGGTGGCAAAATACTTGCCAGTGGGATCA
Organism: Chrosomus eos; assembly: GCA_036326025.1. Lineage (NCBI taxonomy): Eukaryota > Metazoa > Chordata > Actinopteri > Cypriniformes > Leuciscidae > Chrosomus > Chrosomus eos. The sequence continues at coordinate 25,862,483 of CM070835.1, forward strand.
AATTTAATGCAGATGCAGTTGGACGGATGGGCATTAATTGACTGTATGAGCTTCAGTTCAGGGTAACTGAAAAAGAGAGAGAAACATGACGTTTGATTACTACAATCGTCATTAGAACAACACAGCCTATTAGTAAAACCACAGATAAACATACCTCAATATATTGATACAGCCATTGCCGTTGGTCAGGAAGAACATGTCGTTGTCATTATTCCAGGAGATCTCATTGACCTCAAACTTGAACTGTTCCTCACCACGAGCACGATGTGTCTTGGCATCAATGAAAGTTACAACATCATCCTTGTTGCCTACAGCAATTGTCTGACCATCAGGACTCCAACATATGTTGATATTCTCCCCTGAAAGTTAAATAACAGATAAATAAATATCTCATGAGAACAAGAGATGTGACCGAGTTAAGGTTTGGAGGTTCACCTTTCGTGCTGACTGTGGCCATGCATTTGGTGGTCCGTACGTCCCAGATGCGGATGGTCTTGTCTCCGGATGCAGTGACGAACAGATCAGGGTTTGTGGGATGCCAGCACAGCTGATCCACACTGTCTCCATGTCCTCTGTAATTGTTTTCCTTCACCTGATACAATATAAGTTCATGGGTGAAAAAGTTCATGTTTAATCAAATAAATAGCTAACCTAAATGCTACCTACATGAAAGTAGTTAGTTGTCACGTGGTATTAGGCAAGGAATTTTTTTAAAAATTATTATTACCAAAAATGATAATTCTGTCATCTCTTACTCACCCTCGTGTCATTCCAAATTAGTACGACTTATGTTCATCTTCAGGACATAAATAAAGATGTTTTGATGAAATCTGAGAGCTTTCTGAGGTTTGATCTCGAGCGTCAAGGTCAAGTGACTCAGTTGAGCTTCGGTTTACGTTTGCTGTTTATATGTGAATAAAAGCTTTAATTTAATATGTTCATCATATAAAACGATCGAGTAACGTTACCTAGAAAATTTTGACAAAAGGGCACAAGTCACATAGATTAGTTTTACGATCTCTTTATTAACTTTTTGAAGAGTCAACGTGGTAGTTGCGTAGCTGTCAATGGAGAGACAGAAATATCTCATATTTCATCAAAAATATCTTCATTTGTATCTGAAGATGATAGAAAGTCTTACTGGGTTAGAACGACATTAGGGTGAGTAACGTTATTATGGTTTGTGGGTAAGTTACACTCTCCCTTTAAAAAGGCTAACGTTAATCAAAATAACAGCAATGATGGAGATCGATTATGAATTTGAGAACTGTTTTAAGAACTGCCTCAACGTCGTTTAAATACCAATAATCAACATGTATGAGTCACTTGTATAATTCAAGTGATGATGGAGATGATAAACCTCACCAGTCGGTCTTTTTCCAGGACAAACACGCTGGCGGTTTTGTCAAATGATCCGGACGCCAGACGTTTTCCATCACAGCTCCAGGCAACCGAATGCACTTTAGCACTGTGAGCCGGGAACTCTCTGCTTTTATTGTTATTCCTGAAAACCTCCTGCATCTCCTGATAGTATGAGGACGCCATGCTAGCTTGTCATTCGCCGGGTATTTAAGCTTCATCTTTAGTTACTTACTGTCACCTAGTGTACGGGAGTGACATGACATACTAAATAATGTCTAAATCCTCCACATAAGAAAATAAACAATGCTTTGATTAATCATAATTATGATTAAAAAGGCAGATGATGCCAATTCTGAATCAACACACACAACTGCCAGATGTTCTATTTATGTTATGCCTAATACTTATGATCACAACTTGTAAGAATTGCTGTAATAAGCTGTTTCTGCCTAAAATGAATACATGGTTTTAGCTAACTGCATGATTTGTATTATCTTAGAACTCTACATTATTTTGACAGTCAGCTCTGATAACAGATCACTCTAAATTGTAATGTAGCATGCATTTTCTGTAAAGCTGCTTTGAAACATTGTGAAAAGTGCTATACAAATAAATGTTAATCGAAATGTACATTGAACATAAAAGTGGAAATTATGAGATTATAAATATGGCAACAAATCAAAATGATGACATAAACAGTCATAATTATGACATACTAATCATTATTATAGAATTTTTTTTTTACATTATGACATAACTTTGTAATTATGAAATATATAATTAAAAAAGCCTGACCAACATAAGTCATCATTTTGTTACAATACAATACTCTTTGATCTACTTGCTATTTTTTCCCACAGTGTGATTTTTGTTCAAATAGGATCAGTCTGACCCTCAAATATCATAGTATAAATTATAATGATAATTGAGCTCACAGTCGCTACAATTTAAATAAATAAATACATTTGTAGATAATAACAAGTGAGATTTCAATTATATTTTGACGACTGAACTAAGAAATTTCAGTTTTCATGTACAGACGACAACATTGTCAAAACAATCCCCGTTCACACGAATCGGCGAAAAGATAAAAGCTGTATTCATGCCAGGCCAGTAGATGGTGATGTCACTTTTAAAGAAACACTGAACATTTTCAAAAATGTACAAACATTTTTTGTAGTTTACACAAAGACGATAATGGTATCGCTCTCAAACACTTGCACATTGAATCCCATTTTGTGTTTTCAGGCCCCAAACCGCAGTTGTCTTGTACATGAACGGCCAAAACGCATAACAAGATTTCTGTTTTTGTGATCGGTCCCTAGATGATTGTTTGCCCCTCACATTTGCTGGTTTGAGTGGCATTTGAGTTTACATTTTTTAAGGGGTTTTGCGTAATGAGTGCCTTGAATTCATCCATGTTCAATAATCACTAAACTTTGCAATATTTTTCAAACTGCCAATCTGGAAAAGTTCATTGTGTTGTCTCCTTTTCTTCTCTGTCAATCCCCTTCACACTATTTGTCCAGGTTCTGTTTCTTACTGACAGATCCAGTTGCATTGCCTACTAATGCCTTCATGTATATTTCATTGCACTCTTAGTAGTTTTGCACTTTCTTTTGTTACAATGAATGCAAAACTCCCTTTTAGTATACAAACCACTTATATAATCTATAGAGACCACAACTACTTAGAGAAAACACAGGCTACTTAAAAACACATTTTAAAGAAAGATTTAAGTGTGTTATTTAATCTTTGTGTGTCATTGAATACACAAGTTCTTATTAAAAGGAGCTAATTTGAACTTATATTGCTTATGCACAACCAATATGGAAATATGCTAAATTTAAAATAAGATTGTGATGCTGACATATATTTGTTTGAAAAATAGAAAAAAGAGGTATAAAGAGCAGTTTGTGTTTCTTCATAAGTTTATTCAGTTGAGTTTAAAAGGTATGTTGAAGAGGAAGGTTTAGATCAGTTCAAATAAAAACAGGTACACTCAGGTTTAGCTTCAAAACACACTCATTTCAAGATCACAAGTCAGATCAATCACCTCTCAGAGTTCTTATACAAAAGCCTACACTCCAATAAGGCCGAAAAGGAAGAAGTGGTGCAAACATTAAGGCCAAAACATCCAGAGGTGGTGAGAAATTAAGGAGCAAAGTCTCCTACAATAAAAAAGAGTGTAAATGAGTCACGTCAATGTGGGTTATTAAAAACTCTATGATGACAGTGTGGAAAACAAGAATATATAATAAAACAATTAAGATTTTCTGACAAATGATACAATTGCAACCACAAGTCATTCAATATTTGCAATTATTGGCCATATATTATTGCAGCTGTCAGATAGCCTGATATCAAGACTTCAGACCACACAGCTAACAAAAATATATTCTAAGGGGCCGTTCGCACAGAACGCGTTTTTCCATTGTGCTACTTTTCCATTGTTTTTCTATCGCACGGTAGGCGGCCGTACATAACCGCTGAACGTACAAATCAGTTCAACGTTTTTTTCCCCATTCAACTGCCATAAGATGAATCTCTTTCGTTTTTTCAAAGCACATTCTGTGTGAAAGAGCCCTAAGAACGTTTTTCCAACGTTCCCATTAAGTTATGAAAATGTTATTTTCTGAATGTTCTCTCAGTGTTCAAAACGTCTTGGTTATGCAAATATTACATTAAAGGTGCTCTATGTAACTTTTAGCGGCCTCTAGTGGTGATGTTTCAGATTGCAACCAATTTTTACAAGAGCGCTCGTGCTCGAACTCATAGACAATACCGTCTATTACGCAAATATCTCGGCGAATACTAGACGGATTCGACGAGCACCGAGCTCGTTGGGACCATCTAGTCGAGCTGAAAAGAACCATATAAGTTCCATAGTTTTTGGTGGTGTTTTCGTGGAGAAAACCATCGTGCGCGCTGCAAAATTGCAGACGCCGGTGACGTCACGATCTCAGAAGAAAATGCTCCTATCTCTGGAACGCTCAAATTCGGGGGAGGAGGTCCCAGGGGGACCCTTGCCCGAACGCTAGAGTGGCGGGCCTCGGGGTTGCCCCCTACCGGATTGCCGATCGCTGGGACCCCCAATTTCGAACGGCTATAACTCGGGGAGCCGGGCGAGTTGGACCTCGGGGGTGGGCTCGTTCGAAAGGCCCCGTCCAGCACTACGAACTCGATTCGAGCACTACGATTCGAGTCTTGGGAACATTGATCAAAGATTGACCGAGGTATAAGCCGAAAAACGTGCGCCTTTAACCGGACGTAACTCCCTGACCGTCTACAATAGACTGTATATAAGGAGAGAGGCTCGGGAGCGCGCATGCATGTCACATCCGTTGGATTTTGCGGTAAATCCGACCCAGAGACTTCACATAGAAATAGGAATACTGGCCTTCAGAGGTAATAGCAAAACTCGACAAGTGGATCATTGTAATGTGTGATTACAACCCCTTCACACACAGGCAATAAAAAAAAGGATTCATTTTAGTAGAAAAGTTACATTTAGCACCTTTAAGGGAACGCTACATTTTATCATTTTGCAAACATTATGAGAATGTTACTTTTGAGTTGTCTATTCTCTGAACGAGCAGTGAAGAGTAACATTTAAAAAAACGTTTGAAAAACTAAAACATTTCAGAAAAAAAGTTCCATGAACTAATGTATAAATAACATTATAAGAATGTTAAGATAACTTTAGAACAAACGTTACAGGAAGAACATTTATTCATAACAAACATTAGCCAAGATCTGGGAACGTTCCCGTTAGCTGGGCAATAAGAACAAGACAAATGAGACGGCCAGAACTCTACTGTCTCATTAATATTACTCACGTCATACCATTAACATGATCCACTTAGAGTCAAGAGGAGTCACAAGGCAAATATTCGCAGTTATTAGAGGCAGCCTGATCCTGCACGATATTACAATTTGCAGATGATATTGCATTGGAACAGCTCAGAGTTAGAGAGCGGATCTAATCAAGACGCAACTGTCAATCAAAGCCGAACTTTTGTACTGTGCATTCATGCAGTGCAAAGTTTTGGAAACGCCACGGCGGAAGACATGCGTGTGTAGCCCTCCATGACTTGATGGTATTCATTTTCCTAATATCTAGGAGTATGATCTCAAATCCCCAAGAGGTGTGTCTTAAGAGGTAGACAGAACATACCACCACACTTCCTCTTTAAGGTAAAATCGATTACATGGCTTATAATTGCATCTCTTGATTAATGCTTGGATAGTCTAGTTCACACTTAGGACCTTTTTAGAACAACAAGGCGCCATGATGTGCAGTGCAGTGATTCTGTCAGGATTGTTCTGCTGCTTTGCATTGAATATGAAGTAAATTCTGTGCTACTTGCAGCATCCGGTAATCCCGCCTCAAACTCACACATTGATTGAGAATTGTCAATTGGGCCTGAGGCATCAAGGTTTGACTGGTTAGCAAGCAAAATGCATCTTTCCTAAAGGTATAGTTCTGTGAATGTTTCAACTGCTATTGTCCATACAATGAAAGTCAATGGGGTCCAGAACAACAACGTCTCCGAAGAATTGGGATGAATGGGAATGCCAAAGGATCCTTCAGGTCTTCCTTATTCAGATCGCTCAAACAGACTCAAAATCTGCTGCTAGTGGCACAGAAATTACACACTTCATCGTTTAAGTTTCCTTGCTGGCATTTTTATGGAAATGCGACTCAGATGTTGAATCCATGAATCTAAGATGAATCTAATAGAAACTATAGAATGAATCTGAAGTGTATGACAGATGTCCCTAATATCTAAACACCCTGTGTTTATAATTGGTAAAGGCAGGTACAGTACATTGTCAATGAAAGGAACGGAAAAAAAAAAGTGTCTGGTAAGATGTTTTTTTTTTTCAAAGTGTATTTGTAATCAAGCTGCAAATGATGAAATGATCTTTTTATAATAGTTTGAAATATAAACAGCTGATTTTAAATTTGGAACAAACTAATTTAGAAAGCATGGTTTTGTGCAAATAATGCCGCGGTCCTTGCCGTTAACATTCGGCATCTGTGCTACTGTTTTCTGCATTGGGGCTTTGTGCAGAGGAGCTGATGGTTTGCAGGTCTTCACTTGCATCCGTATGGCCAATCACGTTGGGCCCTGTCCACTTCTCTGGATCTCCATCCTTCACTTCACTGATCATAAAAGTATATGCAAAAACCACAACAAAAGTGAACAGACTATAATATTTATATACAGATCCCATATTAAAGTGCCCCTATTAAGCTTTTTTAGATATTACCTTACATGTGGTGTGTAATATAGCAGTGAATGTAAAAGCCTGGAAGAGTTTGGTTCATGTTGTCGTTGACATGTCGAAAAAATGCTGTTTTCTGCGCTGTGAAAGCAAAACCACTTTGCATGGATGAGGACTCAGACTCGAATTGATACGGTAAAACCAACACCATCGTTACTGTTCGTATCAATGTGTATTAAGGAAGCCTCCAGAGCTGAAATTCATGGTATTAGTATTGTAATGGGTTTTTTGTTTCTGACACGCAATGTAATTGGTAGACCAATCACAATCAGAGCAGAGTACGCTCTCAGAAAGGAGGGGTTTAGAGAGACTGGATCCATTATCAAACCGTTTCAGACCCTGTGAGAATAGAGGTGATGCTACAATGTGCTGTATAATATGAGAAAGAGTTTTTTGAACGGATGCATGTATTGTAGGATACCTCCGAAACTAAATTAGGAATCTTTAAAATGGCATAATAGGGGCACTTTAAGATCTAGCAAAATAGGTAACAAAACCCAATCTTAATCAATTTATTGTGGTTGACTGCTGAACAAACGTAACCTTACCCTGAACAGCAGCCGTTGGTGACCGGCTCAGTGGGCTCTTTCTCAGAGCGAGATCTGCAGACACTGTCTGTCTGAGCGCCTCCTTTGAACTCCACGCCAGAATCTGAGCTCTGAGGAGCCATGGCTGGCTCTCGGCCCGAGTCTGAGCTGGTTCTTGATCCGCGCTCACTGCCTGACAGAGAGCTGCTGCCTGGCCCTTCTGTGTCTTTGCCAGAGTCCGAACTGTGTCGCCCGTTCAGGCTGTTTGATGACGAGACTTTACTCAGCTGCCCATCATCTACAGAGCAACAGATGAAGGAGTGTCATTATCATCATCACCACAACTTAAACACATCAAATATTACTTTTGTAGCTTTTAGTCCATGCCTATTAGCTTTGTTCTACATGCTAGATTACTACTATACACTGACATTAACTTAGAAACAGTATATACATTTAAAATATACAGGTTTTCTCTTCCTGGAAATTTCAGCAAAAATAATAATTACTCCTCCTGCATTACACACATTCTGTCCAATCAAAATAGCCTATCAATAGAAAGTAGCAAATGGTTCACGGTTGTCAACTACCCAGAACGTTCCCAGAACTTTACAAAGTTATGGGAAAAAAAATGTTCTTTGTATCAATAATAGAATGTTCATTCAAAGTTAACAAGTCTTTAATAATGTTCTCCAAATGTTAGCAGAAAAAACATTATTTATACACCATTCATTGAATGCTTTTTTCTGGAACGTTTTAACTGGACGTCTGTCTAACATTTTTTAAACGTTACAACTTGTTTCAGAATAATTAGAGAACTTTGAAAGTAACGTTCCCATAATGTTTGCAAAAAGATAAAATGGTATGTTTTTTTAGTGTTTGCATTACCAAGAAACTTAATGGGAACGTTAGCCAACAACCTTAAAACAAAATGTTTGTTAGCTGTGTAGAACAACTTACAGGCTATTTTACAAGCCCTTTGATAAAGTATGTAATACTTCCTGTTTCAACAGCAAATACATAGTAAATGCATACGTTCAACTATTTCATGGTTCTCGAAGGGTAGTGTTTATCCTCTTGCCTTCTGTGTCGGGATCACAGGCCTGTTTGCGTCTCCTCCTCAGAATTACTTCCAGTTCAGTGTCCTTTTTAGTATGAACCACTTCCTGAAACCCACGACTGGGACTCTTCTTCACCGTCTCCTATAGGTTCAGAGAGAGAACAGAACTTGATGAACGATTCATTGTTTGGTATCCATGATCATCATCATAGAACTATTTGTTGTAAACAAACATATAATGGGATGGATTTCTGTAATCTGTGGATCAGCAGAGGACTGTAACAAGGGCGTATTAAAATCAGTTAATCAGAAAGCCTACCAGAATGCCTTTCAGCTCTTCCATTGCACTTTCTTGGTGCTTTTCCTCCACTGCTGGAACTGCTGCTGGGATCGGCATCGGCTGCTGTGGGTCAGGAACAAAGAAAACTTACATTATATGATCAAATCACAAAATATTTCACACAAAAAAACAACATTATATGATATAATATCACTGATGTTATTTTTACCTGAAACTATTAAAAGAATCATTTTCGGTAATTAATAATAAACATGAGATCAAATGAAATGTAAATATTAGATAAAAACAAAAATTTCAATGTTCCCTTATCAGCTAACTGAAATAAATATGTTTAAGTTGAAGTAAAATGACTAAAACTAAAGCTCAATGGAAATGTTGTGTGTTTTTAAGTTTATTCATACATTTTAGATGAGTAACGTCCAAAGTCAAAAACAAAAGACAATCTGCCAATGCACAATAATAAGAATGCAGTCAATCTCTAAAATCTGGACTATAGTTATTGATCTGAGGTTAAACAGCTCCTCTGAGCCTCAGGATGATCTTGATGGCTTTGCCCATCAATAACTTAAACAAGACGAGTCCCCTTTTAGGCTATGAACTGTCTATATGCAAAATGCTTTAATGACCTGACTCTTCCATAGGGAGGACGATCAAATGCTATGAACCATTTCTAACGGATCTTTGTATTGACAGAAGGGTTCTGAGTTGTAAAACACAAGATTTCCTTTGATTGTAATAGAGCCGTCTGAACTGTTAACACTGCTGCACGTGGAACAATGATGACTGTTGTTAAACACTGTAAACAATATGTGTGAGTTGAACATACCTTTGTGCCAAATCTCTGCAACGATGAGGTCAGCAGATGATGGTACAGAGTAGAGAAACACAACAGACCATCAATCAGTACACACAATATTCATCACCAATGTACCATTTACAACAGAATTAAAATGCTTAATCCTACATAATACCTAAACTTAACAACCTAACTAACTATTAATAAGCAATGATTAGGAGTTTATGGAGGCAAAAGTCGTAGTTAATAGTTAGTTAATAGGGAGAATTGGACCCTAAACTAAAGTGTGACCATTAAATTATAAAAAATTGTATATTTAAATTGTAACACTATTTCAGAATATAACTGTTTTACTGTATTTTTGATCAAATAAATGCAGTGTTGGTGTGACTTATGTTCAAAAACATTTTAAAAAATGTACCAACCCCTAACCTTTAAACAGCAGTGTAAACATTTGAAATGCCATTTATATATTTTTGTATTTAGTCTATATTTTATAGACCATCATGGGAGTACACTCAATTTCACAGAATGCTTAGCTTACCCGAAAATCTTCAAAATAGAGCCAAATAACATGAAGCAAGTTTACTAAGTGGAAACCTTAAACATTAATGTATTTGTTTTTGCAAATTTAGTTGGTTTTGTGTGAATCAAATTGTTCTGCTGTGTGACTGTGTTAAATTTCGTTAAATTGCAAATGCAATACGATATATTTCTTCCTGTAATTCCAATTCAAAATCATGTGGGGTGTGGCCAATTCTAATAAAATTTCAACTCATAAAGAGAGCCAATAAAATTCAGAATTTTGTCCAACCTTTGTGTCCTGACTCTTCACGGGCCTGAGAACCACTCCGTGTTTAATTCTCTCCATCATCTCATTGACGGCTTTCACTTTAACATCATCCACAGCTTCAGTTGCTGCGTCGAGAGAGATAGTGTGTGTCAGGGCACCAATAAAAGGGCGACATAATTAAAAATACACCATTCTGACTATAGGGAATAGGGGACAATCACCTGGGGCTTGCTCTTGTTTTGGGCTTCCTTTACCTCCCTTGGAAGATTTCCTCATAATCGCAATGAGAGAGCTGCCGTAAACAAAGATATGTAATTAGACATTCACAGCAGGGATGAAGAACAACGCTGTTTTAATGATGGTATATGACAGTCTGGCTTCAGTGCAGTAAAGTGGGGCGTTACCTGAGGGGGTTGCAGCGGGACGGAGGAGGTGGGGGAGGTGGAGGAGGAGGGGGTGGGGGAGGTGGAGGTGGTTGAGGAAGAGGGGCCGGGGGAGGAGCGGTCCCAGGGGAGGGAGCTAATGCTGAATCACAGCTCCTCCTCTCCTCCTGCAGATCTTTCACTGTGACAAACGACAAAAGGATGCCGGGACGTTAATGTTTCTGAGTGTTGTGCTGATGTAGTATCTGGCCTTCAAAATCATCCTTAATTTTACCTTTCATTTCCAAAACACTGTTTTTCTTCTCTTCCTCCTGCAGTCGTCCCTCCGTCTCTTTCTTTTCTTCATCTAATATCTCTAGTTGCCTTTGCAGTTGAACAAGCTGCTTGCGCAAAGCACATTCTTCCAGTTCAGCCTCTAGAGCCTTTACCTGCAAACAAACGGGACATATGATACGTTCAAGTCATGTTGAAAAGATTGTATTTGAATGCACAGATTTTATTTAAGTCTGCGAGTTGAGGGCGTACCAGTGAGAAAACATGTCGGGCCTGTATTAATGGTACATTTATTAAAATAAACAAAAAAATATGTTTTTTAAATTCACAGTAAAACTCAGTTGAATGTGGAAAATACCATAGTATTACACAATGACCATATAATATATAATGATTTAATTTACAACACCTTATTGTATTTTTGTGTTAAAATAAAATATATATTGTATATATAATTTTGCATATTCTTATAGAAAACTTTGGTTGAATTGTATGTAGAAAAAGCACACCTTCCCAGCTAATAACATTCTGAGAACTTTGGCTAAAGTTCTGACAAATTTTTTTTTTCAGCAATAATATAATGTTTGTTCAAAGTTATCAGGTCTTTAATAATGTTCTCAAAATGTTAGCACAAAAACAGTGTCAATTCAGTGTTCATGGAATGTCTTTTTCTCAAACGTTTGAGTTGGATGTTCGTCTACCATTTTTTAAATGTTACTACTTGTTTCAGAATGTTTAGAGAACATTATAAAGTAGCATTCTCATAATGTTTGCAAAATGATCAAATTAAATGTTCCCTATAATGAAGAAAAACTTTTTAAACAATTGGACATTTTAAAACGTTCAATGTGTTAGTTGGGTTGCTCCAACCCAAGCTATTTTAATGCAGTCAACTTCCCAACTCGTAAAAATTAAATTCCCAGGAGGACTTGAATGCTCCAATATTGAGTTAAATGCCCATAAACAGTTTTACTGAAATGATTTGTTAATATAGCCTAGACATTTTTTCATTCTTTTAGATTGAATTGGGACAATAAACTCGAATGGAACCCAAGCCGGTGCAAAATTTCAAATGTCCTTGACTCTACAGAATTAGTTCATATTTACAGGCTGACTTGTAAACAAGGTTTTGCTAACATAGCCTATTGATTATGTGACGTCTGAAGTTAGGATCCATGCTCTTTGGATTTGAATTGTGGGTCAGACTGTATATTGACTGATGACACAACAGTGCTACTGATTCACAAACTCGAAATCCCATATGTTAGTATTAGTAATGCTGCAATTGTCCTTTTGTCAATGCCCGCATGAACAGAATATTGCCTAGATCTTCTTCCTAGCTCATCCAATCAGTAACTATCATGTGTAAAAAGTGTCTGATGATCTGAAAATTCTTTATTTGCTGTCACAGAAAGCTATTGAATGAATCTGTCAAGCCTCCGGATGTCTCTCTGGTGCTTTGAGATTTTTGTTGGTTTAATATAGTTGTGGTTGTGTTGACAGCCTACCACCACTCACATATGTTTGTCATTGAATGTGGTTTGAAAACTATTACATGTAACTGCTGAGGATGCAAAAGTAGAAGAGAAGAGCCACAGGAGACCCAGATGAAAAAAAAAAAACAGTGAATGCTGTCTATGATCTGGCATATTCTAGTCTACTGGGATTGTACAGCATCACTCAACCAGACACCAGACACCTGCATCAGCTGTTTGAAATGCCAACTTCACCGCATGCGTGGATATGTGCTGCAAATGTTAAAATACTGTTGAAATATTTAAGATTGCATTTACTTTTTAACACTTTTTAATGAAAATGAAAGCACAGCACTTTTTCATCCCATTTAGTGCCTGCTTAAACTGGATTGTGAGTGGCTAGAGAATAAGACCACAGATAAAACCGTTTACAAAGTTCTAAAAAACGAACATTAGAGGATTAATAGTTATGAAAGGATTTATAAAAAGCCCTAGCTGACTGGTTTAAATAACTGAAAATGGGTTTTAGATTTAATTCCATTGTCTAATCCTATCATACAATTCATGATTACTTATCAGGCTTATTGTGTTCATGGAAATAAGGGTTTGTTATTTATTCCCCCCCCCCCCACACACACACACACCAAACCATATACTTCAGTTTTGTACATCTAAAAATCAAATTCAAATGTCTTTAAAAGGCTCTGAGGTTTCCTACCTTGTCTTTGTGCTGTATTCTCTCTTCTTCTAATGTTTTGGTCACATTGGCCAAATCTTCCAAAGCTTTGAGCAGTTGAATGCTGGGATCTACCTGTTGCAGCAGAATCATGCTCTGTCTGTTTGCTTCTTTTTGCTTCACCACCATCTACAGGAGAAAATAAATGTGAGGAAACAACTATTTCAGATGCTTTTCTCCAACAACTAAAGGAAATGAAATAGTCTACTGTGATGCAGGCAGCCATACACAATTCAAACTCTACAGTCAATATATACAACTATCTTGTCTTTTGGTAGGATTTTGGCCACAAGGGCTGCGTTTCCCAAAAGCATCGTAAGCCTAAGTTGATCGTAAAAACGATCGTACGACTGATCTTAATATTATGGTCTGTTTCCCAAAAGCATAGTAACTTAAGTAGCACTTGAAAATCTTCGTAGAACTACGAGTGCTCTGGAATAATCGTAAATCCCCAAGTGCATCGTAAGAAGACAGAGTTATGAGGTCACCTGCAGGACAACCGGCAGTTACAATTAGATTTAACAGATTACAGTGCAACGTTAGTATAATATAAGGTTTTGATTGTACTTTATTGTAGCTACACTTTATTATTGTACTCGTGTTTTGTTTAAATTAATTTATAAATGAAATAATTAAAAAGGGAAGAAAAAAATAGAAATACACATCTAAATTAAATGAATGAAAAAAAAATCATAAATGAAGTAATGTGGGAATCATGTTTTAAAAACTGGGCAAAATAGGGATGAATTTAAAAAAATCTGCCAATGACTTGCTGACGTGCACGAAAACCAGCCATGTATTTTGCGGACCTCCTTCCCTGATCTTTGAACGACGCTGGTTGCAGTTAGTTTGCAATGTCCTCCCTGATGTTTTGTTTTTCCTTATGTGTATGGTGTCTTTTAAATCTGTTAAAAATAAAGTCTTTGTTTCGCTCTATCTACTCTAAAAGGACATTAATTGTATCTTTTTGAAAGGTATCTTCTCTTGTTTTTTTGTTTTTTGTTTTTCAGCCATTGTGTCAGTGCCTCCGCCTGTATAGATGCTTTACACTTGTCTTGATTTCTAATCCACAACAAATGACGATTTTTAGGTTAAACATTCAGAATACGGTTCCATATAAGGTTATATTTCAGCACTTCGCGAATGGACAGCGACGCTTAAGTAGCACGTAGAGCGCGTTCTTGCGCGTTCTTGTTAAGTGCATTTTTGGGAAACGCGCGTGGAATTGCCGCGAGCGTTCGTAACCTTGCACGTAGCGTTATCGGGAAACCCGGCCCAGGACAGGGACTGAAGTTGTCCTGTCACCTGTGTACTGATGAAGTGAATTGAGATGTGTTTGGTCCCATACCTCATGTGCAAAGGTCTCTGCTTTCTGCCTGAGGCTCGTCTCCAAATCCAGATGCTCCTTCATGTTTTCATACTCATGAGTGGCCATCATAGACACTAAAGAGATAAAAAATGATAATAAAGCAAAAGGCTCTGCAAAGATCTCTGTAAGGCTTTTTCAGGTATAACGCAAATAAATATCATAAAAGACACATTATGACAGGCATAGACTATTGTATGGACAGTATGGATGGGAATCGAAAATGTTTAAGTTTTTTTTTTTTTTTTACGTTCTTTTAGTCAATTATATTAGTCAATAATTGGTAACTATAAATATAGTAGTAAAAAATACTGCTTTAAGGTACCATACACTGTTACTGGGTCAGTAAGATTGATCAAAATTATCAAAAGTGGCAGTGAAGACATTTATAATGTTTAAAGTAGTGCTGGGCAACGATTAATCGCGATTAATCGCATCCAAAATAAAAGTTTGTGTTTACATAATATATGTGTGTACTGTGTATAATTATTTTATATATATATATATATATATATATATATATATATATATATATATATATATATATATATATACACATATGCATGTATATATTTAAGACAATATGTTATTTATAGATAACATATTATATTTATATATAATATTAATTATTAATATTATATTTATATTATAATATTAATTGCGTATAAAAATATATATATATATACAGTATATCCATGCAAATGTTTCTTAAATATATACATGCGTGTGTATTTATATATAAAAAATAATTATACACAGTACACACACACATATATTATGTAAACAGAAACTTTTATTTTGGATGCGATTAATCGTGATTAATCGTTGCCCAGCACTAGAGATTTTTATTTCTAATGATACTTTATTTATTCTAACAAAGCAATAGACCTGTAAGGCATAGGCATGCACCGATATGAACATTTTGGCCAATATCGATACAATGCGCATCTGAAGTGTCTCAGCTGAAGGATATAAACCATTACTTATCGACTTTAAGATATCTGCCAAATCTTTTTATCGGACCGATAATGATAATATTAAAAATTAACATATATCGGCCGATACCGATATGGTGGCCGATATATCGTGCATTCCTAGTAAGGCAAATATCATAATAGACACAGTATATCAGGCATAGATTATTCGATGGATAGTACGGATGGGTATTGCAAGGAATTTACTGGTTCCGATTTTACATTAATGATTCTTTTAGTTACTGGTATACAGTAAATAAATGCTTTATGTCAGAATTCACTACTGTTCAAACATAATTTACTTTTGAAAACATATTTTGGTTGTATTGTCTCTTTACTTTAAATGGTATTCTTTGTAAATGGAACTGGTTCAAAATAAGAACCAATTCTCGGTTTCCAGCCCTAATGAACAGTGACACATTCATGTATTATTCAACCGATATTCAATCACATGTGCACTTATGTCAGCAATTTTACAATGTGGCTCCTTCAATCAGATTTCAAATGCAAAACTGTTAGTTTAAAAATAAACATTTAAAAGTCAGTAGAGTAAGTCAGTACAGTATACTGTATGACCTGAGCACTGCTGTTTCCAATATTCCAGTCAGAGTAATAACACAAATGAGCAGAGAGGGAGCTGGGAGGATGTCAAAACAGAGTGCATCACCCCCAGCTGGAACAGAGGGACTTCCTGTGGTGAATCTTTTACAGATAATTTGATCAAGGACTTTGACGTGCGGCCGGTAGTGAGTGGGCTGGTGGGGAACATTAATCTTCTTGGAAGGCACATGCACAGATGCACTGCAGGCCATTTGAGATGATGTCATGCTCATGAATTTGAATACAAGTGAGGAAATGAAGCGGCTCTGTATGCACAACGTCCATACTCACCCCTGTTGAACCTCTTAATGGTCTTGCTTTGCTGCTCAATGGTTTTATAAAGTTTCTTCATCTCAGCCTGCTCCTTTTCAGTCTGCAAATCAGCATAAGGCACATATTTGAGAAACTATCAGCAAAGAAACTCAATTAGACATTGTTACTCTGATATCCTTTTAGGATCAGCAATACCGCAGGCTTCATTTCAAGATCATTTATTATTTATGAACAGGTTCAAATACTGGAAGACACTTTGCAGACCAGGCCCCCATCGACTGCCGTCAAGCCTAACTGAGCCGCGCTTTCATTCGGAGTAAAAAGTAAAAGAGTTGCTTTGCTACTCACAAGTGCTGTCAACTCCTCTATCTTCCTTTGCTGCTCTTGAAGCTGACAGGCCAACCGCTTCTTCTCCTCCAGCATAGAGCTCACGGTTTCTTGGAGATCTGTGGAAAAATGAGAATTTTTATAATGACAGATTCCTCGGAAAATGAAGGAAATGTACACAGGCTTATTTATAAACTGCACCCCATTTTAATACACTGGTATTATGGCATTTACCTTTGACTTGCAGCTTATACTGAGAAAAGGGGTCAGAGGTGGGATCTTGTTGTTCAGTCTCCTCTTCTAGGGAAATGCAGTCAGAAATACTGGGCAGCAGCTCATCCAGACACGGCCGCGACGACAGGCTCAAATACTTCAGCTTCCTGTTCTCACAGTTCAACTAAAAGTGATCAAAACAAAAGATTTAAGACCATAAATTATCAGGAAAGTTTTGACTTTTGCCATAGCTCTCCTTGGCACATTCGACAATAGTCTAAATCATTCATTAGTGAATCAGACTGATCCGATTACCAATCTTCAAAATTTCTCCTTTTGTGCTCAACAATTACAATCAGGTTGACTCCAGGATTTGTTTTCATGCTTATATTGCTTTCTAGTAGAGCCTGAAGATGTAAACAAACAATAATAACTAGACAAAATCATTACAACCTCGAGATACTTCAAGCGAAATTGCCGAACGGACTGTGTTTGACGTCATTTTAAACAAAATCAGGCCACAGTAAAGTTCGTTTGGAGTTTGTTTCCGGAGTTAGAAACAGTCTAACCTTCCGGAAAGTTCGCCTGTCTGGACTTCCATTGGTCCGTGACGAAACATAAATGTGCTCTGTGAGGCTCCGCCTTCTTGAGTAAATCTTTTTATCAATTTATTCTGTTCAGTCAGACGTCAGTAAAAACACGACACACCGGAAAGCGGCTTTGTATTGAACTGAAGTTGTAGTTTTAATTGAAAGAGTATTATGTTCAATAATGTAAAGCTGATTGCTTTAAAGAAGTCTATTATATAAAGGGCTGTATAAATAAATGTGACGTGCCAAATGAAGTGCCAAATTGAAAATCTTGTGCAAACATATCCACATTGCTATGATCAGATGCTTTCTTAACTACTGTTTTCTCACCACTGTCATTTTTTGTTGTGTGTTTATTTTGTTATTAAGTGGAAAGCATGCAGCATATGTTTAAATATTCATATAAAAGTAGCTCTCAGAAGCTTGGGTGGCGTTGTGATGTTTGCTAACAGTTTACAGGTGAAAAGGTATTTCAAAATTCATTCGTAAGTTCGAGCTTAAAAGAACTTCGCTGTAAGTATCTCAGGGCTTTTAAGGTTTTCCGACGAAACAGAAGAATAGTATTGTTGGATAAACACCTTGGTAGCCAGAGCCTCTGCATTTTCCCGGCAAGATTTCTCAATTTCAAGCTGGGTCTGTAGTACGTTCACCTCCTCGATCACCATTTGGGAAACTGTGCAAAGAAAGGAAATGCATTTAAGAGTAAATGAAAGCACAGCAGGTCGTATTTACAGTCCAATCCATCATGCAGGAACTGTGCTCTATATAGAAGTAACTCTATAGAAATACAGTCCTGTATGACAGATGCACCTTTTAGATATAAGCATCAGCTAGGGAAGCTATAAGCCTGTTCCCATGGCAATAAAAGTGGGAGTATAGTCATGTTTTCATCTATATTCTTTACAGTTTTTCTTGAAGTGAACATCACACTATCTTTTACACAGTTCATGAGGGGTGTGTCAAATCCGGAAGCACAGAAATGATCCACAAAAAAAAAAATAGGCAAAAGCAACAGAAATAGCAACTGTAGAAGGTTGTATAAGTACGTTTTCATTTAGATGTGGTTTTATCATCAGAGACACATTGCCGGAGTCTAATGAGATAGACAGTTATCAGTTACATGCTCACAATAGGGACCATTTCCCAACACTTTGGGTACCATTGATGGACTGTAACTCTATACACTACACTGGCCTCTCAAATAGAGGATTGGATGTCATAGCAAATGTCAGAGCAGCTCACATCAAAGAGGCTCCTAAACAAGTCGTTTGTGTTTAGTGCATTGCACTATTTCTAAAATACATTAAAGCGGCATCTAAAAACCTAAACTTTAAGCAGTTCTTTAAAATGGTAAATTGAAAATGAATGATCTTTTTAAATCAAATATAACATAACATATGTGTACGCCGGTCAAAATAAAATGGTAAATGCATCGTTTGTGTCTGTGCATTTCACAGGAAATGATCAAGAGAGGGAGTTTATTATACATTATTCCATGAAAGGCTGTTGAATTATGCAGGAACGATGCGTCTCTCAACATGCAGTCACAGCAAAGTACATCACCAGCCTGCCCTGGAGCCCTTTCTCGGAATAAACATTTCACCTAATTTTATTTTTATGTGGTAACATACTGTAAATTGTGAGAATGGAAAGCGGGACGTTATCAATGCTTATCCTCACTTTGACCTCTTATTTAGGGATTGATGCATGAAACTGATTCTGATATCACATAAAAAACAGTCCTTCAATTTAATATTTACCATTAAAACATTTGGTTTTATAAAATATCAATGCAGATTATCCTATTGGATAATCAAATGCAGCAGGATTAAGAGGTCTGTGTCTACATTCCTGTTAAATATGCAGGATGGGCATCGGTGCGACAGCGGGCAGCTCTGCAGAGCCAGTGAGAGAATGACCCGGCAGGGACGTGTGAAGTTTGCAGCTTTAACGTCTTTACACAGCTTTAATCAGAGCACTTGCTTAAACCTAAAATCAAAATAGTATAGCAAAGTATTATTCAGTATAGCAAAAGTCCATAAGAGAAATTAAAATCAAAAGTCATACAAAATCCATTCCGTCCATTTTCTAGCTTACTGATCCATCACAGCCACTGACCCAATAATGCTTGCTATTGTCTACAAGCATACTGTAAATCATATAATCAAATCTAGATAAAAGGTTTGTCGACATTTCTCAATTAACAAAAGGATATGAATGCATAATAATTAGTTTTAAACCAAAAGCACACCACTGAACATGGCAGAAACTGCTTGAAATGTCACGTCAACTAGCCCAATACTCTATACATCACCAGATCTGCCATTTGTATCATCACAGGACATCAGCAAAGATGTTGGTTAATAAAGTGAGATTAAATACATAAAGTATACAGTATTTGTGTTATGTAACATTTAATTATTGCAGGTTTGGGTAATAGTCCGAGTTTGCATTTCATAGTTTTTACTAATTTTAAGGAATACTGAATCTGTTTTTGTGCAAGTAAGATGAGTGTATGTTCTAGGGGTGGGGTGAAAACGGTACAATAAGGCACGAGAAAGCAGGACAAAAACGGCGCGGAGAGAGAGAGAGAGAGAGAGAGAGAGAGAGAGAGAGAGAGAGAGAGAGAGAGAGAGAGAGAGAGAGAGAGAGAGAGAAGAGAGGAGAGAGAGAGAGAGAGGAGAGAGAGAGAGAGAGAGAGAGAGAGAGAGAGAGAGAGAGAGAGAGAGAGAGAGAGCGAGAGAGAGCGAGCGAGAGAGAGAGAGAGAGAGAGAGAGAGAGAGAGCGCGAGAGAGAGAGAGAGAAGAGAGAGAGAGAAGAGAGAGAGGAGAGAGAGAGAGAGAGAGAGAGAGAGAGAGAGAGAGAGAGAGAGGGCGCCCACTGTGTGTGTCTGCGCGCGCGTGTGCGAGAGAGAGGCGCGATGAACAGTCAGTGTGTGTGTGTGTGTGTGTGTGTGTGTGTGTGTGTGTGTGTGTTTGCGCGCGTGCGAGAGAGATCTCTCGTGCGCGATCAAACAGTGGAAACATACTCCGTCATTTTTTCATACAGGACATCATTAAAACTGCAAAGTGTTTAATGTTTACTTATATTTTTGTGTACACTTGCAATAAAACACAACATTGTGCTTTTGTCACACTCTAAACTCTTGTCAAACTGTAACCTACAAATGTTAACAAAAGTTTTTAAAGGTAGTATTATTTTATACGGAAATAAATTATTTATAATTCAGATGAGAATAAAGTTAGGGTTAACTAAAATGAAGGAAAACAAATATATTGATCTGAAAGAGCAAATTATATTTAAATTCATTCAGGTACAATTACCAAACATATCTCAAGGTCTTTTCATCTTTTTAATAATTTAATTAATAAACTAATTATATAAAACTCCTGTCAGTGCACTACAAATAAACTGGTTCTATGCCTTTATTAATAAAACTTATTTAAAAAATACAAGGCTTAAGACATTTATAAAAATGCCTTCTGCATTTTTGTTTTGCTTTTCACTCCATTGTACCGAAATCGTACCGAACCGTGACGTCTGAACCGAGGTATGAACCGAACCGTGACTTATGTGTACCGTTCCACCCCTATATGTTCACTTTTAGTCTAGAACTACAATCAGCATCATCAATGTATGCTTTCAGTCCGTGTTATTTACTATAGTGGAACTATATTTTCAGATACCTCACAACTGCGTATAAACTTCCGCTCAATATTTGAGTCTGAAGCGTTAGCACACTCCCGACCACTTGATGGCGACAACCACTTTGCCGCAGTTGCTCTGCTCACGCTGGCCTACTGAGAGACGGAGAACCGAGCGAAAAGACTTCAACCAAATGTAAACAGACACCTTTCGGTATCCGGTAGCGCAGTAATATCAACGAGCACTGAGTCTTTCAACAGACATTAATGGAATTTTACAAAATGCCACAAAAAAAAAACACCACAGAAACTGTATTTCGCTACGCTACTTGTTTTGAAACATCAACGAACACCACTAACCACTCGGTGAGTTGGTTTCCACAGTTTTGAAAACTAACGTTAAGGGTTGTTTTAAGGACATGTTTGAGGATCCTCGTAGACAGCCACTCTGAAGCGCCCAGAGGCGATCCTAAAATAGTCAAAAAGTCGAGATAGGACCCATTGTTAAAATGTCTTAAGTCCACCACTCGAGTTCATCCAAAACAAACTATAAAATAGACTCAAAATGCTAAATACCGGAATTATCCTTTAACTAGTAACTTGAAAAAAGTAATCTGATTACATAACTCGTGTTACTTGTAATGTATTACCCCCAACACAGCATCTGGGTCATTCACTAATTCTGCATCTGACACTGAGTCAGTTTACACGTGCGGCCCATGAAAATAAAGCAGGACAATCAAAGGGGTGTGGCTCTCTCTTTCCCTTGCAGATGAGTCCAAACTCATCTGTTCATCTCATTTGGCCTCCAATGATTGACCGAAAAGAGCGCTGCTTCTGGGCTTTCTTCTTTGTGCAGATTCTAGGTCAGCAAGTCCACCACGCTTAATGCTGCATGAGCAAAATATGGCTCTGCGGAGTCAGTCGAACAGAGACGAAAGCTTAAAGTAATGCAGTAGCATCCTTAGCAGACAGAAAACAGCAAGCATTTGTCTGTCACTTCAAGGAAATGTTAGGCTGGCTTAAATTAGTCTGAAGCGCTTCCATGATCGCAGCGATTAAGCTCTTTTAATAAATCGTAACAGTTCAGGTTTAATCACCCAGTAATTTTGATTTCAACTCCAGGACTAATTGTGTCTGTGCTTGCAACCTATAATCTACTTCAAACGCAGGGCGGATGTGTAGACTGCATTAAAATGCTAACAGCTTTCATTTTATGTAAATATAGGCCTAAACATTTCACTCTTTCCACACACAAACTGTAAGATATGTAAAGCGTAAAGGTAAATTAGCTGAGTAATGGGGCCAATAGCTTGACACACGGGCCTGTGTATCAATTTGCATAAGTGCTGAGGGTATTCTTAATGAAGCATCCCAAAGAGGAGGTGGGAGACAGCTGCTTTGCCAGACACAGATCCAGTACCTCCCAGATACTCAACAGCAGTTCCCCCGCAGCAGCCAATCATTAAACAGAACACAGACCAATCACATGCACTCTGCACAAGACTATTGTCCTGTATGTCAGCAAGTAGGGCAAACTACTGTGACATTTGCTGTGTCATGTTTGTGCCATTTAGTGAGGTTATAAAATAATTGCACTGCCGAAACAGAGAAAAATGTAAGAGAGTGGTGCAAAAGTCTAACATAACTCATAAGGTAATTGTGAAAATGCCATGCTTTTCGTGAACATTACATTTACAAGACATTAATAATGAATATATTTCCACTAAATTGTATTCAAGGTGACATGCATTTCAGAAATGATATAAAAGCGCATGAGGGGTTTGGCATGAACTACAATGGAGGGTTGAAAGGAAGGTGCCTATTCATTTTCTACTGATAAATAATTCATAATTGGTGATTTTTAATAATTTAGTGATATAACAAGACAGTGATGAGAGCTGAATTCAGCTGCTCTATATTGCTTCCCTAGGGAAGGTCTGACAATTCCAGGACACCAATAAAAAAAGAGCCTAAAAGCAGAAGCCAAACTAGTCGAAAACAAAACTGGATTCATCTCAATATTCAGTTATGCACAATAATAACTAATATTCACAATGATTTACCATAGGCTTTCAGGTAAAATTATACTGATATCCCACACTTTATCACTGAATAAAGTTTACAAATATTTGGTAACAATTAACCACAGCAATTGCACAAAAGTCTGTTCATACCGTATTACCAATGAAACTCCAGCAAAAAGAAAAGTGTCCCCAAAGAATTAAAAATATGATTTCTTTACTATTTTCTACATAAATAATAAGGCACTTAGAGTTGAATCTGCGTTTAAAAATACTCCTCAGTGCACATATTCACTACATAAACATAAGTAACAAAAGTTTAACATTGGGCCTTTTTAAAAGCAAGTGAAACCCTGTCAAATGAAACCCTATCAATCTTGCAGAGAAGAATTAACATTTTCTCACCTGAGAACAATTTCCAGATTCGGTTCCTGGCAGCCGCCAGAGTGTTGTCAGAATGCTAACAAATTAGCTAGTAACTGAGACTGGCTTTCCTTACGTGTCACAAAATGGAATGGAAGCAGGTAAGGTCACCTTAACACTAATGCATCTCCACGGTTGGCTCCCAGTAGCCATGGAGACTGGAACACCTGCTAACACCTACCAATAATAGTCCATTCAGAAGAGCCCTCGGGTAATGGTGATATGGCTGAGGGTGAGGGGATAGGAAACGAGATAAGACAACACCAAGCGTCAGTTTAGTGGGATGAGCCAAGTGAGATCATCTTCGACTCTTCCTCTTTGTATAAAGGTGATGTATGAGTACAGGGTATATCAAGGAGAATAAAAGAAGAATCATCATGAAATCTTGTAATCTTCATCTAAATAACTTCCCCTCTTGCAGCAACATCTCATCTCTGTTTACTGGATGTTTACAACCATCCAACCAATTCCTGATGGACAAAATCAAGTCCCAACCTACATGTTTTCTTGTCCGAGATTGTATTCATTTGTAGGAATCTGATCTGTGGTCCGGACTGAGCCGGGATCTGGACCGCAGGAATCTAATTGGTGACCTCCGGTCTATACAGATGATCAGAAAATTAATCTGATGCTTTACCACTAATGACATCTAAGTAATTATGAACCGCACATTTCAATATTATTCTTCCCACTTTGAATGACAAACATACCTTACAAATATAAAAAAAAATAGGATACATTCTTTTCAGGTTTCTTGATCTTACCTCGTTTAATGTGCTTGAGTTGCCTTTCAGCCTCATCTCTCTCTGCAGCGAGTCTCTGGCACTAAAAAACACAACAAGTGTTGACATATTGACAACGTTTATAGATGTTATAACAAATTAAACAATTTGAGCGCACAGCAGTTTCTAAAACATTATATACTGCAATACTGCTGGTCAAACGTTTGGGGTCAGTAAGAATTATTTTTCAAATTGATGAATACTTTTATTTAGCAAGGATGCATTAAATTGGTCAAAAGTGTCAGCAAAGCATGTATAATGTTATAAAGGTTTTCTACTTTTAAAAAAATGCTGTTCTTTTGAACTTTCTATTCATCAGAGGTCAAGCAAAATACTATGGTTTTCACAAAAAATATTAAAGGGTAAGTTTACCCAAAAATGAAAATTCTGTCATTACTCAACATGAACACAAATGATGATCTTTTTGATGAAATCTGAGAGCTTTCTGTCCATCCATTGACAGCTATGCACGTTCATAAAGAGATCGTAAAACTAATCCATGAATTAAGCAGTTTGGTCCAAATGTTATGAATAACTTGATTGCTTTATATGATGAACTGATTGAATTTAGGCTTTAATTTAGGCTTTAATTCACATATATTTTATGCACGAATATAAACAGAAGCTCAACCGAACCTGCTTGATGCGTGAGAACGAAGCTCATTGGTTCCTGCAGAAGCTCAAACGTGCTGCTGCTTCACATGAGAATTAACCTAATTGGTTCTTCCATGTTAAGCAAAAATGCTTGAGCTTCCTTTTACCAAACTGATGTATGAGTTGATTTAGGTTTATATGTGAATAAAAGCCTAAATTCAATCTGTTCATCATATAAAGCGATCGAGTCTCTTCAGAAAATTTGGATTAAACAGCTCAATTCTTATGGATTGGTTTTACGATCTCTTGATGAATGTTTTGAAGCATCAAAGTGTCAGTTGCGTAGCTGTCAATGGAGGGACAGATTTCATCAAAAGATCTTCATTTGTGTTCCAAATATGAACAAAAGTCTTTTTAGAAGGTTTAGAACGACATGAGGGCGAGTAATTAATGACCGACTATCTAATTAATGACTATCCCTTTAAGCAGCACAACTGTTTTCAACATTGATAAGAAGAAAATTGCAGGAGGATTTTTAAAAAAACGTATAACAAAAACATAAAAATTCTTACCAACCCCAAACTTTTGAACTGTAGTGTTTATTCACACAAATGTAAATCACATACATGATAACACAATAGCGTTTCATAAAATGATCCAACCTGCAAATAAATATCAGTGTAGTGATTCTCTGAGAGATTGCTCTGCAATTTAAGTAACTGAACCTGATTTCTGCAGATGTGAGGGTATACACTGTATGTTCCTAATGTCTTGTGTCCCAAAACGAATTCAACTGTCTTAGGTCCTACACTGTAAATTTTAGGCCTATATACCTTTGGGCTTTGTCAGATATAGCGACAGTGGTGCAATGCTCTGGAAAACCTCCTGGCATCTTTTTAAGTAAACCACATAATTCTCCTTCACATTGCAAATGCATGTAAATGTTGCCTTCCACACGAATAGTGATCCACTGATACCTGAAACCTTAGTGTCACTATAAAGCACATTGTCGTAAATTTAAATAAATGCAGTTTATTTGGAACGTTTCATTCGAGAATAAGAAATTTTCATATTTCGGATGTGGTTTCATTCATATAAATATGCATGAAACCACAAATGGAGAAATTAAGAGGTGTTATCTGCAACCACAAATGCGTGTCAAAGCAAACTAACGAATATTCTTCAATATTCAGGTCGACATCTGCACTCTTATATGAAATACAAAAGATGCGCAGACCCTCACATGAAAAGGGTGTCAACCCTCGAATGGATTAAAAAGCCGGTTAACTCACACAGCCACATCCCTTTTCACACTACTCTGAGAATAATGTATGTTCATGAACAGAGAATGTTATAGCTAATAAAAAGACGCGAAGGCATTAAAGATATAGCTTATTCTTTTATGCATGCATCTTCTCTCACCTCCTTGCTCTCCTCCCGAGCCTCTCCCTCTTCATCTCCACCGGCCTCCATCTCACTCACTGCACAAATCAACACAATTACTCATACAACAATACATTCACCATTTAAACAATCTTCTCATCTACTGCTTTCCTCAGTAAAATCGTTGCCATTCAAAACTAGTCGACTCGAGTGTTATATTTAAAATGTTCAGTAGCCTACCACAGCCGGTAGTCAGCGGCGGCGCATCCATCATCTCCCCTCCTCACACACAGAAGACTCAGCCAGTCATGTACCAGTACCGCCCTGGCGTTCTACTATGGCGAAGGCTTGACTCATGAATATTAAGATACTTATGTCACGTTCGACGTACTTGATTTGCTGTAAGGATAATATTACTACTGAATATTAATTTGGGCCACGTGACAAGACGCTCGCTGCAAACCCCCTCCTCGAGAGGGAGCCAAACTCCACTTAAAGCGACAGAGGCTGTTTTAATGGAAGTCAACGACGAAGATGCTTCAGTAGCCTACATTCGGTAGGTACGCTAAATGAACTACTGATTCCATCTTTATTTACCTCTTAAAAAGAAAGAGAGAATGAATTCCAGGTGAAAGCTTCACTTAGGCCTACTCATCCAAAAAACAGTTTCTTCTTGGATTCGCCAGAAATCTAATTGGAAATCGCGCCAAAACAGCTCAGCGCCGCCCACTCTTTTGGAGCGATTATTTGTCAGATTATTTGTTTATTTTACAATAACATTAAAATATGTTTTATTTTGTCCTATAATTAATATAAAATAGTTGTTCGTTTCTTTCTAGTTACTTTCAAAAAAAGAAATCAGTATAGCCTAATAAGATGATAGGCCTACTGAATAGCAGTCTATAGCCTACAACAAATGTTTTTAATAATATTTATTTCTATGGAATAATACAGAAGATTCAAAGGTAAAATATCAAGCATTGGTTAAACAATGTATTATTGCTAATTCCGCTTCCATTAAATCTAGGTCGACCGTCTTCCGGTTTTTATCTTGATCTCTTTTAGTGAAAAGTGTCTCAATAGTGCCCTCGTCTGTAACCTCCGAGGGCTTTCGATGGGTCTCCCTCCTTAAGGCCAATTTATACTTCTGCGTCGAGTGTACGCCGTAGTGTAGGGCGTAGGCTACGCACGTAGGCGATGCCATCGTGAGCATTTATACTTCTGCGTTTAGGTCTGCGTTGCTCTGCAGTACAGCGCCGAAACACTAGTTAGCAGCGGAGGGTTTTAATGTTCCACTGTGTTTAGATTCCGCGCGGTTCCTAGAGAAGAAGAAGATTCCTCGCGACTGTTTTGAGTTTAGGCTACTACAAGCAATGGCGATTGAAAGAGAGCGGATCACATTGGAGTTGGAGCTTATCGAGGTGGAAAAGCAGTAAGTTTTTAGTTTTTTTAACAGTTTCGCTGTACTTAGAATTTAAAAATGGCGCGCGGTGCAGAAAAACACGCCGGAAATGCGTAGGAG
Source organism: Chrosomus eos (assembly GCA_036326025.1). Classification (NCBI taxonomy): domain Eukaryota; kingdom Metazoa; phylum Chordata; class Actinopteri; order Cypriniformes; family Leuciscidae; genus Chrosomus; species Chrosomus eos. The sequence continues at coordinate 25,890,196 of CM070835.1, forward strand.
GAAACGCGATGCTACCAAGCCGACCAATCACAGATCTTGCGGTCCGCGTCGCCGCGACGCGTAGTTACATTTTTGAGGAGGTGCGCGTCAGGTTACGGCGAAGGGTACTGCGAAGGGCACGCGTCTGTGCGTGTGCTACGCCGTACCTACCGCGCGCACCCGACGCAGAAGTATAAATTGGCCTTTATCCCAACAGAAATCACAATGGAACTCAATATTGGAAAATGTACAACATTTAACAGTAAACCTTGCTACTTCTCCCTATAATGTGTTATGTGCCTGAAACCCTTCTCCTCTTCGTCTGAACTATCATCACATAAGTCAAAAATACCTTTTGCATCTAAGAATCTCTCAGATACTTTAACTATTATATCCATGCCATCTGTTTACAAGATAGTATCCTCTATTATCCTTTTAATTTTCAATTTTAGCAGAAGCTTCAACAAAAGTTAAAAATATCTTAGAATATTTCTTAAGTAAAGTAAAAAATGAATTCCCAATACTCTGTTCATCAAAAAAAAAGATTATTTAATAGAAGCATAATAAACTATGTAAATGCATTAATGATTATTATAGGCCAGGCTGCAATACTCAGTTTCATATAATATTGAACAAATGCTCAGTCTCTGTCCACCGAGGGGTCCTTGGCCTATTGATGGCAGATGTAAACAGACATTTCTAGTGAAATATGCTGTTTCATGCAATGTATCTTGCTATTCAAGTCGTCATGGCACATATATTAGAAAGTAACGGTATTGCTTGAGTACTGAGGTGTGTTATCAACAACACCACGGTAATCGCAAGAATGCAGGTTAACACAACATGACCACCCACTTCAGTGCACTGGCCAAGCAATAATGTTCATGCACTTTTGTACAGTATGTTTCTGACATTAGTCTCCTTTCCCTTCCATTTGATCCTCATTTCAACAGCTTTCACCACTTCTGCATATACGCTATATTTAGCTCACCCATGTTGCACTTACACTGTGCGTTATATTATTTCACAGCCCTAACATGCAACAGTTACAACACTTAACCCCAGTTAACCTCCACGTTTACCAGAGTCATGCTCACTTCTACATGCTCTTCTCCTCTTTGGCTTACACACTTCTGTAGTGTGCACATATTTCTAACATAACAAAAGAGTATTACTCTTACTCTGTAGCAAATAAAAATGGCAGGTATCTTCACCATTTCAGGTAAGATCCCTCTTCAGTCTTAAACAGTATATAGAAGCTATTCGTTCAGAATTCACCTGCGAATGCCTTGTTTCTCCTTCACCCACATTTCTTTTTAATTCCTCTGTTGATGATTCCAATAGTACTTCAGTGATCACTCCACATAGCTCCATTCACCCAAGACTGTTGCCCTTGTTGCAACTTACTAGCTTTTTACATGCCATTTTAAATCTCATAATTATGGTAGCCCATTTCCACCACATAAAAGCATGGTATAGTATATTATAATTATGACATAAAACTATGCCATAATTATGCACTAAAAAGTCATCTGATGCCTTCAAAAATCGATCAGATCTCAAGAGACATGAAGTGAAGCTAACTTTGGATTCGGACATGCCTTGATGCCTTCCTACCTTAGAATGGATCCTCCGAAGACAGCATTTTTCAGTTTTCGGATGCAGACATGGACTACATACTACTCACCTGTATACTTGCCTCTACTCCAACGTTTCTCCAGCAATCCCCTACATTTTCCTTGTGTCTCCCCAACGATCCTCTTCACTGCCAAAAAGCCACTTCCCATACCTGTATACCTGTTTGGACCAATTCTTTGGAAGTATGTGCTCTCCACGTTCACCATCCACAAATCCACTATCTCCAAGAATACCTGCAACACAGTAAAGACTCTGGTTACTGAACTGTTCAATTTTGCATCCTAGAAATAACTATTACTCACCTGCTTTTCCATTAACACTTCAATAAACCGGTGTTTTCATCTCACCGAATTGCGTCTCCATACCTGGTATTTCTTAACACTGTCACAGTTATGACTTATTATTTTCTAATTATGTTTCTATGATATGATAATGTTTTTACACTAGAGTCATCAAATTTTAATTCCACTGTCTAAATGGGTTTCCTGAACACCCCTGATACTCAATTGCATTGTACAGTGGATGCATAATGGGTTTAGATATGATCTTTACCACAGGATAGATTGTTTGGAACAAAGTTTTGTTTTAGGACTAATTGAAAGGGGGATTCCATAGACTGTGATATTTTAGAGTGACTTTTCTATGATTTCACTATTTTAACACGTGGGCTATTGTTGCCTCTGAATCGTCACCTGTTGTTATAATGTGGAAGAAATGTTAGTGTCTGTGTGACCATGATATGACAGTAAAAAGAGCAGACATAATCCTTATTCTAATATGGAATTGTATTGGAATGTTAAAAGGGCGTTGGTACCTCCTGTCAAGGATAAAATATGATGAATAAGTCTAAGAACGTTCCACATATGGTTGAATATCATCATTGGCCTAGACTAGAGAGATAACATTCTGTGAGTCAAGATAAAAGAAGAAGGATGCCCTACCCTCACTGTCATTGCTGCTGACCTTTTCTTACAAGAAAATAAACCTCATCAAAGACAATTAGTGTATTTGTCTCTTATTCAGATTTTTTTTGTTTCTTTGCCACAACAATGACATGCTTTCTGTTTATCTTGAATGTCGTATTGTCCATTGAAGAGCTGTTGTATGTACTATGTGTTCCTGAAGCTTTGGCATGTTTGTCATGTAAGTCTTTGTAACGTCACTGCATGCATGGTTTGTTGATAGTTCCTGTAGCTTGGCTGTAGTTCCTGTAGGGTGTTAGTAAAACCAAGGTCATGGGTACAATCAATGAAATATCTGTATGTACACTGTTAAAAATGTATTGTCATTTTACAAGAAATTCCTGGCAACTAATTGTAGTAAAGTATTATAATTAATAACTCGTTACATTTATATAGCACTTTTCTGGGTACTCAAAGCACTTTACATATGGAAGGGGAATCTCCTCAACCACCACCAATGTGCAGCATCCACCTGATAATGCCACGGCAGCCATATTGCTCCAGAACGCCCACCACACACCAGCTTACTGGTGGAGAGGAGACAGAGTGATGAACCCAATCAGTAAATGGAGATGATTAGGAGGCCATGATGGACAGAGGCCAAAGGCCAAATTTGGCCAGGATGCCGGGGTTACACTTTTACTCTTTTTCGAAGGACATCCTGGGATTTTTAATGACCACAGAGAGTCAGGACCTCTGTTTAACGTCTCATCCGAAGGATTTTACTGTTTACTGTTACTGTATTTATGCAGCAGTGCTACTGTGATTATAGTAGCATTATTACAGTAAAACGCTGTAATTTATTACAATTTATTGTATATTTACTGCAACTCAGTTGCCAGGAATTTCCTGTAATTTCACAGGACAGAATTACAATTTAATATTGAAATGTAATATATCCTGTTATTTGTGAATATTATAAAAATGCTGTAATTTTCCATATTAGCCAATTGAAAACACAACAATGGTATCTTTTCTGTTTTCACAAACAGAAATAAAGTTTCACTGAAGAAGCTCACTTCCTGACGTCCAGACAGCCTATCATCAGGGGGAACATGGTGATATGGAACAAAGGTGTCCAGCCAGATTTGAATTGGGGAAGTTGTTCATGGTACTAGCCCATCAACTCAAAGTCCGGGAGTTTTCTAAGGAGGGTGCAAACCGGTGTATTAAGCCTGTGTCTCTTTTCTGCTTTGCTGCCCGGAGCACAAAAAGCTCAAACCGAGAGAGGAAAAAAAGTTAAAAGTTTTCATATCTGTTAAATAATGATGAATACTGTGTAAAAAACCTAAGTAACCTATTCCTACTTGCTCATAAAAGAAAATTACTTTGATGTATTTAACATTCAGAATTTTTAGAATGACATTGGCTTTTACATTGTTTTTCTTAAATATGTAATGTCATTGTATGTACTGTATATTGTATGTCACTTTGGACAAAAGTGTCCGCTAAATAACCATACTTCAAAAAATTGAATTTAATGAATTAATGAAAGTCATAATCTTCAACTGCTGTCCGTCAGAATACCAACTCTAGGTAGAACAGACACTTACCAGCAATAGCTGGGTCTCCATCCAACTTTTTAATGCACATTTTAACCATTTGAAAAAGAAATGCATGGAAACAGTTATAATTCACATAAAATATTTTAATGTGAATAAAAACTTCTATGTGGATTGACTCAATGCTTCATTGATGGGAACGGATGTATTCTCATAAATTTGTGTTTGTTGCAATTTTATCAGGTGTTTCAAGTTGCCCTGACAACCGTTTTGACAGTCATGACGCCGCCCCATGTCTAATTCACATAAAAGTTAATGGTAAAGCTCTCCAATTAGAGTGATTTTTTGCCAAATTATTACAAATGTGTCAAAAAATCTTTTTTTTTTTTTTTTTGGATGGAAACATGTCTATTGACATCAATGCATATCATAGAGCCTAACAATACTGGACAAAAAAGGTAGTGATTCATGGGAAGTTCCATATGAGAATGATGGATCTATTTTCTATATTAGTGTGTAAACAGTTTAAACATAAATTCCTTGAGGTGTCTTTAGGATACTGCATGTTGAACACATAGTAAGCAGCGAAGGTTGTGGCTACAATACCTTCGCTGTTTACAACATGCAGTATCTTAAAGACATGGATGCTTTACCTCCAAGTTGCAGTGTTGGCATGATAAGTGAAAGTACCAATTTGGGAGACAAAGTTATGGCATGGTTTCTGCCTATTTAGACTAGGTTTTTTATGGATGCAAAAGGCTCATGTTGAATTACAATCTTTCCTTTCTTTGACAAATATATCCATGTAACAACTATTGACAAGGCTTAAAGCAAGGAAACTTTCTGTGCCTGAAATATGTTCAGGGTGCAATATAAAAGTTCAGTGTGCCTATAAAATCAAAAAATTTGCCCCATTTAAATTTGCCAGCTATCCCCTTTAAAATAGACCTCTTGTTGCAGTGATACACAGTTCTCAGTGCTTCTGGCTCGGCTGAAACGCTCACTGGAAGCCTTGCTTTTGTCATGTTGGAGCAAGCTGGATACGCTTAGACACTCGTAAATAACACATGTTCCAGAGAGTGTTTTATCTGAAGCAGAAGCACTGGGAGCTGTGTATCAAGGAGACTACTTGGAATGTGATAGTGGCCAAAATTAAATCAAGTATAGTTTAGCTTTTTATATTCACAGTCGCAATATTTTGATTTCACCTCATAATTATTTTTTGAATAATTACCACGGACATGCACCTGATTTCCAGCACAGTGCCAGAAAACCTTAAAGGGATACTCCACCCAAAAATGAAAATTCTGTCATCATTTACTCACCCTCAAGTTGTTGCAAACCTGTATGATTTTCTTTCTTCTGCTGAACACAAATCAAGATATTTTGAACGATTGGAACTTTGGCACCATTGACTTCCATAGTATTTCTTTTTTCTATTATGGAAGTCAATGGTGCCAAACAACTGTTTGATTCCAGTCGTTCTTCAAAATATCTTCCTTTGTGTTCAGCAGAAGAAAGAAACTCATACAGGTTTGCAACAACTTGAGGGTGAGTAAATGATGACAGAATTTTTCATTTTTGGGCGGAGTATCCCTTTAAGGCCTGTAATAAACCTTAAAGGAGTAGTTCACTTAAAAAATGAAACTTATACCATTATTTACTCACCCTCAAGCCATCCTAGGTGTATATGACATTCTTCTTTCAGACGAATACAAGTTATATTACAGTTTTTCTCATTTGCTAAGGCACGCTAAATGAAACTGGGATCCGCTTGATCTTCATTATCGTATTATTAGCACAGCAGAAGTCTTCTCTTGCAAATGCTTTCAACACTTTTTCATTTGTTTCACACATTTTTCACACCCTTTTTCAAAACAGTTACCACAGATCTCATTGAAAGACCCCAAACTCTATTGGATTCACTGTGTTGAACAAAAGGAAAACATCTATAAACAGCTGATAGAAAGTACTTGCATAATTATAAATCTCTATCCATCTGTGTGAAACTCATTTGCACAACTCTTCAATCAGCAATCAGTCCTCATCCATCTATAAAAGATGCCACCTCTATGTTGCTATTTGCAAGCATGGATCAAAGAGGCCATAGGCACGGAAGTAGAGGAAGAGGCCATGGCAGAGGGGCCAGAAAAAAGCAAGAGGAGTAAGCATGCAGAAGAGGAGTTTGTATGCGTGGTGGAGGAGCTGCAGCAGCAAGAGGACGAAATCGAGCTGAAGTTTCAATTGAAATTTAAAAACATGAAATTTTCAAATGAAAAACAATTATTGACCATGTCATCAATCATAGCTTGTCCTTTAGAGAGGCTGGACAAAGGGTCCAGCCCATTCTCAGTCGGAGCACTGTGGCATCTATTGTCAGGCTTTTTCAGAATGAACAGGTAATTCACAGTGTTACTGTAATGTATACCACTATTTCAGCTTTACTGTATTGCCCTGCTAGCAGAACAAACTGTGTATACAGTAATGCAGATCTTTTATCAATCCCATTTATGTGACTGTCATTAATGTAAATTTTGACATGCTTTTTGCTTTTACTTAATAGAATCCACACATTATATATATATATATATATATATATATATATATATATATATATATATATATATATATATATATATATATATATATATATATATATATATATAATTATTATTATTTTTTAAGGTATTTCCACCCATAAGTTTCATTTGGTAGCTTTTCTTTTCCAGTATCCATTTGAGTTTGTAAAGTATCATTTCATATTGATGGCTGTATTTTGTATTTTGTTGTCCATTGTGTAATGATTGATTGAAAGAATAAATTAATTTGACCACAAGTTGTGTTGTTTGATGGAAATATTTGCTTATGTTACATGTTTTTAATGTTTTGTGAGTGTTAGAGCATTTTGCTAACAAAATTAGTCATTTTGGCCATTGAGCTTTAGTTTTATCCTATGTGTTAACTGTTTTGAAAATGGGATGTCAGAGTGGGCAAATGTGTTTAAGCAATCGAGAAAAACTGTAATCAACACCCTGATGCTTCTGAGCTTTATAATGGCAGAGGATTGCAACCATCAGTTTTAAGCTCAAAATAATGCATCTATCCATCATTAAAGTGTTCCACACGGCTCCGGGGTTAATAAAGGCCTCCTGAAGCAAAGCAATTAGTTTGTAAAGTTTTAAATATGAATATTTTTCTAACACAAAGTAAAATAACTAGCTTTCGGCCAAACAAAGGATTTTGCTCAATTTTTTACAAAATAATATTTTAACAAAATAAGGGAAGGTGTACCTTGCACAATTAAGCAAGGTGTGCTGGGTCGGGTCTCTCTCTTAATGTCAGCAGCTGTGGCAGAGGGCTAGGGAATAAAACATTTAAACATTACAAAATGTATTACTTACACAACAAATACCAATTACAAATATATTATTATTTTAATATTCCATACATTTTTGAGACAAACAAAATGGTCCACTCAACACAGAATAAAAAAAAAGGCTAATGTTTTTAACATGCTACGCAGACTAAAACAGTAAAACAATGTTACCTAGTAAACAGATTAAAAGCTCCCTGTAGCGGTTCAGACTGTCTATGGAATATTAGAATAATTTGGAATAGATAGTCTGTGTGGAGACTATTGCCAACACAATGGTATTGCAGGAGCAATTTACTAAATAACTTTTGGAATAGAGAACAAGCACGTGTGTGTGTGTGTGTGTGTGTGTGTGTGTGTGTGTGTGTGTGTGTGTGTGTGTGTGTGTGTGTGTGTGTGTGTGTGTGTGTGTGTGTGTGTGTGTGTGTGTGTGTGTGTGTGTGCAAGTTATACTCACATCAGCCTTATGTGTGTGTGTGTGTGTGTGTGTGTGTGTGTGTGTGTGTGTGTGTGTGTGTGTGTGTGTGTGTGTGTGTGTGTGTGTGTGTGTGTGTGTGTGTGTGTGTGTGTGTGTGTCTGTGTGTCTGTGTGTGTGTGTGCTTGTTTTTGTGATATATGAGGACACAAATGTGCATAATGACATGGGTATTACAACTTACACATGAAATATGAGGACATTGCATGCGTCCTCATATTTCAAACAGCTTAAAAAACATAAAAAACAATGTTTTTTTTAAATGTTAAAATCCAGCATGTCTCCTGTAAGGGGTAGGTTTAGGGACAGGGGCAGTGTAGGGGGATAGAATATATAGTTTGTCCAGTATAAAAACCATTACGCCTATGGAATGTCCTCAAAAGTCACAAAAACAAACATGTGTGTGTGTGTGTGTGTGTGTGTGTATATATATGTGTGTGCGTGTGTGTGTGTGTGTGTGTGTGTGTGTGTGTGTGTGTGTGTGTGTGTGTGTGTGTGTGTGTGTGTGTGTGTGTGTGTGTGTGTGTGTGTGTGGTGTGTGTGTGTGTGTGTGTGTGTGTGTGTGTGTGTGTGTGTGTGTGTGTGCGTGCAAGTTATACTCACATCAGCCTTATGATACCATTCTCTTTAAAGTGGGCAAGTAGGTAAAGTAGAATGCAAAAGGCCTTGCTGCCATTCTCTTCTTCATAGGCTTTCAAGACTTCACCAACACCTGTTGTGTTGTCTTGAAGTACTCAATTATAGTCTTGCTTCTTTGCTCAATGGCTGCAGAATGTAAATAGCTGTGAGAGAACAGGCCCTTCAGGGAAAAAAGAAATGGCCAGTCGTCCTTGATTTTGGATATGCTGGGTGAAGGATCAGCGTTGAGATCACGGTGCTGGAGAATGTAATTTTCATGCCATCTCGGGAGCCCTCCTCTCTCCGCTCATGCCATAACAACTTGGACATACAGCTGCAGACTTTCCTCTGACTCCCCAGCTGGGAGTTCTTCAGGTTGCCACCGCACGCAACCATATTGGTCCATGGGACTTCTTTCCTGCCTCGTCTATCCTGGAATAGAGGGCCTTTTCTGTCTGAGCCGTGCCATGGTGTTATTTATATTGACATGCTCGATTCTAGTTTTGAGTTGCTGTAGAAGAGAAGCTGCAGATCACCATTCACATTACCAAAGCATTGGGGGTACTTCCGAATTATTTCATTGGCGACCTGCACACAGAACCCTCTTTTTGGGTTAGCATTGTGCTCTCTCATTTGATCAACAAGACTTCTGACCATTGCTCTTCTCGCTGCTGGATTTGGTCTAGTTGAATTTTCTATAGCTGACTTTACCTCTGACTGTACCATCTTCTTTTTATTTTAAAATTCACAGGCCATGGTGTGTGTGCTGATGGCAGACATCATTATCTGGCGTTGAATGTTCTGGGCGTACCTGGGTAACACAAGTTTGAGGTTTGAGTTCCCAGAGGAGACAGGGCTGAAGAGGAATCAGGACTTCATGGGGGAGACGGGGCTGAGGAGGGATCTGGACTTCATGGGGGAGACAGGGCTGAAGAGGGATCTGGACTTCATGGGGGAGACAGGGCTGAGGAGGAATCTGGACTTCATGGGGGAGACAGGGCTGAAGAGGGATCTGGACTTCATAGGGAAGCAGGGCTGAAGAGGGATCTGGACTTCATGGGGGAGACAGGGCTGAAGAGGAATCTGGACTTCATGGGGGAGACAGGGCTGAAGAAGGATCTGGACTTCATGGGGGAGACAGGGCTGAGGAGGGATCTGGACTTCATGGGGGAGACAGGGCTGAAGAGGGATCTGGACTTCATGGGGGAGACAGGGCTGAAGAGGAATCTGGACTTCATGGGGGAGACAGGGCTGAAGAGGGATCTGGACTTCATGGGGGAGACAGGGCTGAGGAGGGATCTGGACTTCATGGGGAGACAGGACTGAAGAGGGATCTGGACTTCATGGGGGAGACAGGGCTGAAGAGGAATCTGGACTTCATGGGGGAGACAAGGCTGAAGAGGGATCTGGACTTCATGGGGGAGACAGGGCTGAGGAGGAATCTGGACTTCATGGGGGAGACAGGGCTGAAGAGGAATCTGGACTTCATGGGGGAGACAGGGCTGAAGAGGGATCTGGACTTCATGGGGGAGACAGGGCTGAAGAGGAATCTGGACTTCGTGGGAGAGACAGGGCTGAGGAGGAATCTGGACTTCATGGGGGAGACAGGGCTGAGGAGGAATCTGGACTTCATGGGGGAGACAGGGCTGAAGAGGGATCTGGACTTCATGGGGGAGACAGGGCTGAAGAGGAATCTGGACTTCATGGGGGAGGCAGGGCTGAAGAGGGATCTGGACTTCATGGGGGAGACAGGGCTGAAGAGGAATCTGGACTTCATGGGGGAGACAGGGCTGAGGAGGAATCTGGACTTCATGGGGGAGACAGGGCTGAAGAGGAATCTGGACTTCATGGGGGAGACAGGGCTGAAGAGGAGTCTGGACTTCATGGGGGAGACAGGGCTGAAGAGGGATCTGGACTTCATGGGGGAGACAGGGCTGAAGAGGAATCTGGACTTCATGGGGGAGACAGGGCTGAAGAGGGATCTGGACTTCATGGGGGAGACAGGGCTGAAGAGGAATCTGGACTTCATGGGGGAGACAGGGTTGAAGAGGAATCTGGACTTCATGGGGGAGACAGGGTTGAAGAGGAATCTGGACTTCATGGGGGAGACAGGGCTGAAGAGGAATCTGGACTTCATGGGGGAGACAGGGCTGAGGAGGGATCTGGACTTCATGGGGGAGACAGGGCTGAAGAGGGATCTGGACTTCATGGGGGAGACAGGGCTGAAGAGGAATCTGGACTTCATGGGGGAGACAGGGCTGAAGAGGGATCTGGACTTCATGGGGGAGACAGGGCTGAAGAGGAATCTGGACTTCATGGGGGAGACAGGGCTGAAGAGGAATCTGGACTTCATGGGGGAGACAGGGCTGAGGAGGAATCTGGACTTCATGGGGGAGACAGGGCTGAAGAGGAATCTGGACTTCATGGGGGAGACAGGGCTGAAGAGGAATCTGGACTTCATGGGGGAGACAGGGCTGAAGAGGGATCTGGACTTCATGGGGGAGACAGGGCTGAAGAGGAATCTGGACTTCATGGGAGAGACAGGGCTGAAGAGGGATCTGGACTTCATGGGGGAGACAGGGCTGAAGAGGAATCTGGACTTCATGGGGGAGACAGGGTTGAAGAGGAATCTGGACTTCATGGGGGAGACAGGGTTGAAGAGGAATCTGGACTTCATGGGGGAGACAGGGCTGAGGAGGGATCTGGACTTCATGGGGGAGACAGGGCTGAGGAGGGATCTGGACGTCATGGGGGAGACAGGGCTGAAGAGGGATCTAGATAAAATATTTTTTTAGAGAGAGAGATTGACATATCACACATCTCATAGGCTGGCAAAGGATAATAATCAAGCAGATCATCATGCTTTACACAAACAATCTGCTCTTGGGCTGTCCCTACTACGCAATAGACACCAATGTCGCTTACCTTCATAAACAAATATTTTTTTCTGAGATGAAAGACACAGAGCCATGGTAAACAATGACCAGCTCTATCTTGCCAACCTCCAATTCTTCTTCAGTTTTCCCCAACAACATATGCATGCCCTTTTTGTATGAAGTGCCCTTTACTGTCACCACATGTATCTTTACATTCCAAATTTAAACCAACAACAGCCTTTCTGTTATTGTCACTGTAGTCATTTATATAGAATGCTGTGCCCTTATCAAATAACACACTCGGCCGGAACATTTCGCCTGCACTCAAATAGGCTTGGAAGAGCTGGTGTCGCCCAGCAACTGCAGATGTTTTTGAAATTGTGTAACTTTCTAGCCCATCTCTGGAAGAAAGAGTGCTTACTCTCAAACCTGAGAGTCCAAAGGCAAATTAGGGGGCCAAACTCTGTAATGAGCTGTGGATAATGAAGCAGATAGTGGTGTTTGGGCTTCAGGGGCTGATCAGGAAAGCGCTGACTTTGAAAATGTATGTAATCTTCAATAAGTATTTTAAGATAAGCGACCTGATCTGTTGTGATTGCTGGTGCACAAATGAGTTCTACAATTTCTCTAAGCTGCAGCACAAGTTGTCAAACAGCATTGTCACATGAATTCTTAATCCTATCTCCCACCAGGAGAGGTAGCAAACGAAGTGAACACCAGTTCTGAGCTGTCCAGTAAGTGTATTGCTACCTGGTGAAACATCAGCTGGATTGTCGTGGGCATCATTCCCCTGATACTTGAACTGATCTATGCACCTGTTAAAAAATAGATAACTGAAATGTTTATCCTCAACTAAACAACCAATAAACAAAGCAAGGTCACTTAAAACAATGCCTTCAAACAGGTCATGTCCAAGACATGGGGGCAGCCCAGGCTGGCAAACATGAAAAAAGAATAGTTGGTTAAAAGGTGAATCTGCCTTAATGCTGCACTCTGAATTTCTGCCTCTGGGTAGGGTTGCACCAGCCGTTCGTAAGTTCTCTCTTAAATTGGAACGTAAAGTCCACACTAAAGGCTTAGTAACTACTAGCTAGTTTGTAACTAACTCTGTACTTTATTCCGTTGCACCATTTGTTCGTAAGGCAGAACGTAGCTAGTAGGTCGTAAGCTCTCCGTAAAGTAATGTGTAGTCGCATCATAAGACGTTTAGCCTCGATGATCCAATAGCAGCCTTCAAAACGTGAGCAGAAATTGTTTTTAAATGCTATGAATTTTAGTTTATCCTTCATTCTAACTTATTTTGCCTCACTTAACTAACAGTAAAAATATGTTTTCATTAATTACGACACTTAATCATGAATAACACACGTATTTTATATGTAACTTACATTCAGAAACTGTATTTGAAACGAATTAATAAGGATAAATAAGTAATGATACAAAAAAACACAAGGAATAATATTTATTGATTATGACTGATTTTATGCGACATGCACAACACGGACCGTTGGACCGATGCACACAGCGGCGCGCTGTAGGACGGGTTCGTGTTGATGAGCCGCTAACAAAGTAATCTATTCACATAATGTTCACTCTTTTAAAATGTAAGTGAGTTTAAATGTCAGCATTATCATATATGTCTAAAGAACTGAAGTCTGTCAGATAAAAGAAGAGCTGATGATGCCGTTCAGTCTGCCTGCTATTTTAGTCCATCCGGTACTCCTGATAGAGTTACGTTTAAACTAAGTTTAATGGTGCAACGCAAAAAAAAAATTGGTGCCCAATTGACCCTTCGCAGGGAGTTTGATTGACAGGCGATCTGACCAATCATAGTGCCGATATTATGTGCCCCCTTGACTTTTATCCGACAAACAAACCAGTCCGACAAACCAGGCGTATAGACTAGCATCGGTGATTAACTTAAAAAATGGTAAACGGTGCTTGTATGGGACTTGCAACGCAGGCAGCAGGTACCCAGAAAGGCTGGGCAATGTACAATTTCACCCGTTCCCTAAACCTGCCAGAAACCTGGAGAGGTGTATGAAATGGATATGTTTGTGGACGGTCTCAGCAACTGAGTTTGGACAAGCTGAGAAATCATTCCACAGCCAAACACTTTAATGACATTGCAAATTACATTCATATCAGATGATGAACAGCAGGCCTGCTAAGCATATTATTTTGGAACGATCAAATGTATACTGTATATCATATTTACAGTGTTGGGTATGATCTACAAGACTTGGGTACTACATGAGAGGTGGCAACAGAATCATTAATGGAGGATACCACTAAAGCGGAGAGCACGGTCACTGAAATGGGTATGTGTTTTGTTTTTTGTTAGTGATGTCTAACTGCACAGTGCTGGTAGGAAATTCTCAAAAAAGAAACAGTCTAGAGACTCTATGTCACCACTGTCCGTTTGGAGGTATTTACAAACTGTAGCTGTACTGGTCTGGGCATTTTATTTCTAAAAGTCCATAGCTTTTGTGGGAGTTTGGAGCCTATTTCTAAAAGTCCATAGCTTTTGCGGGAGTTGGGAGCCACGCTGAAGGAGTTTCCTGTCAGGAGATGTGCCTACATGGCGGGTGTTGGGATTGACAACAAAGCCACACATGTACACTTGATTTCCTGTGACCACTGTGTATTTGGCTGCAGCAACTGGCTCAAGCTCCAGGCCTATCTTCATTGTTGAGGTTTGCAGTGTCTTCTTCCTCAGCATGCTGGTGGCATGTTGCTTATAGTCTGCTTTCCTGGAGTATACTCTCTTAATAGAGGATGAAGAAAGACGAGGAGAGCGGACCTAATGCCAGATGTTGTTGATGCTCTGTTGTCTGGTTTGTTTCTCCAGTGCCACAGATTCAGATCTTGAGACCATCATGGCATTGCAGCATTGCATCTGATCTTTTGTTAGGACCGTGCAGAAAGTGCTTGGCTGTGGTGGCAAAGGGAATACTGGAAAATCATCAGTAAGGTTTGATGGGGAGGATCTTGCCAAATTGTTGTCCAATAAGGGGAGCTACACACACAAGAAAGAAGAAGAAAAAAATTACAATGTTTTTGAGTTATTTACATTTTGTTTATG